>RXPK01000694.1:0-107407 GCA_004143645.1 Protaetia brevitarsis
TATTTGGGCCAAATAGTCAGAATTTTGTGCGATTTTGTGTTGCATCCATTGACAAAAAGTCACTCTTCGCGGAAAATCTGCCGGCAAAAGTGCCTGCACTCGTTGAATGTGATATGGATGCAACAGTTGATCTTTCAATATTCTCCAAACTGTGGCCTGACTAGTGTTTAAAGCAAACGCAATTTTTCTGGTGCTTGTAAGTAAGTAAGTAAGATGTTCCTCAATTTCATTTAGTACCATTTCTTCAACTTGTGGAGTTCTCACTGTAGATGGGTGCCCGTTATCAGTCGTCCGTTTTTTAAAATTTCCCGTTTCACTAAGACGTTGGTGAAGACGAGCAAATATTGAATGATGCGGGATGATACGGTTCGGGTATCGTTCTTCATAAAGATGTCTAGCAGCGCGCGAATTTCCATTGACAAGACCGTAAACGAAATGCATATCACACATCTCAGCATTCGTGTAATTCATTTTAGAAAACAGAAACTGGCAATAAACTGAATGAATACTCTGACAACTATTAACAAATATTGAAATGACAAATGAACAATTCCCTCTCAACACAATAGTTTTTAAAGAACCAACTGTGATATTATATCGTGTTAGTCATAGTTCATAATTTATTATTAAACATTCAATAACTTTAAAACCAAACCGTTTTGGACATATACTCATATGAACTTTTATGATCAAAATAACCTCAGGAATCAGCTCTTAAAGTTTGTCGCATATATTGAGAATCACCCAGTATTTTTACACCATGTGCTGTAGAATTGCATCCTCTATCAAAAAGTCATAAGTGTTCTTTTAGAAGAAGCGGTTTTCAGAAAAAAAAATTAATTAGTATTTAATTAATAGTAGGCGGTGAAAAACAGTTTAAATTTTAAAAGCATATTAAAAAAATTAAATACAGTATGAAAAAATATCCTCACCTCATAGTTTCCATACGTGCTACTGCTGAGGAAATAAGCATATCATATTCATCAGTACAGCGCATTCTGTCAAAACATAAAATGTACCAATTCGGAAACGGTAGCCGATAGGTGAGTACATGTTTTATAAAATTGACTTTAAAATGCTTAGTAGAATCTAAAAATGCACTAAAAAATATATGTTTCTATTTATAACATCCAAGTTGGCCATATGACTTTCGATGTAACCGACAGTGCGACATCGATGCAATTGTTTATTCTAAAGAGATCATAGCCAACTACGCTTAAAGTTTCAAAATCGAGATATCATTGCAAAGTCAAAAACTTTTAATAGATCGGTTCCGTGAAGCACCCTGTATATCTTATTATTTCAATGAAATAATTAGTCATTTTAAGTATTACATACATTTGACCCAATAAAACTTTTTATTTGAGCAAAATATTTTATTTGTTTAATTCTATTAAAGATATTGTTAAAACAAACAAATTTTATTAACAAAATTACTTGCTTCGCCCAACAATATATTTGTTTGCCCATATTTAAACAAAGATTTTAGTCAATAGAACTAAAATTTGGTTCAGTCAACCAAATGGGTTTTTTCTTCAGTGTATATATATATGTCGTCATTTTTATACCAACAGACAAAAATAGTTGACCTAGTTACTCTGTATAAATTGTCTCTTAAAGAGCCCACCACCGTATTCATTACATTAGTGACGTCTGCTTCAACCAATTAATTTGGCTCGTATTCAATACCTGCCGTCATAATTGATTCCTATATACGCGTCTGTCAATTCCCGTCTGATGGACTTCTGACTAAAATTATTTATATACTTATACACTACGACAACAAAAATTTTCCAATGTTTTTTGGGTGAATAAATATAAACATTATATATACTACCAAGATAGAATAGACATCAATTTAAGCCCTGGTTAAATAAGTAATTACTGAGAAAATTAGGTATTAATAGGTGGTATGTTTAATATACATAACACTTTTAAAATTAACTAATTAAAGTGTATGCCAAGATATTGATGAGTGTATTTTGATGGGAAAGCATTATGTTATCGTTTTGACTTAATTACCAAGAACGAACGTTACAAAAAAACCCACTGATTTATGTAACACTTCTCAACTCATCCATATTTTGGTTGGTAGAGATACCGGTGTAAAACAAAAACTGTTTTTAATTTGGATCAGTAATTGTTTCAAATAAAAGCTGCTGGAGATAAGGTTTTTTTTTGCCTAATAAGTCAGACTTTATGATGTTCTATTATTTACTTATATTTGAGATTTTTGCACCTTTATCTGTTTGATTCGAACTATAAATGTAAAATACTTTAACCAAAATATCACTTCCGGTTGACCGGAAATGGATATCAACTTTGTTATTTTAAATAGAATGATCTAATTTTTTTATTCATTTTTGGATTCTACGACCATAATATATACGTCAGTTTTCATTAGCTATTCCTATAGCTACATGTTGCCGTTTTTGAGTTATTTAAGTTTTCCTTTTTTTTTAGTCATAATCATTGCATCATTGAGAAATTAATATCTCGCTTAATACTGCAGCTAGGGACCCCAAATTTGCTATGTTATGAATGGAGATATAACTCTAAGAAATGGTACGCACACTTTACATTCTAACATACAGGGTGTTCAAAACTGAGGAACAAAGTGACATATTTTCAAATGCAGACAACTCATTTTTTAAATAGAACACCCTGTATTTTAATTCGAAATTAGAAATAAATATCATCCCCTATCATTTTATATCAGCATTCCCTATACCTATCTTTAATAGCGACTATTTGTCAAACTAACTAACCCTATCCTTAAGTGTTTGTAGCTGGCTCTGAATGGCATTAATGTCAAATTCATGTATTATTCTTTGAATAACCATACAAGAATGTCACTGTTCGAATAGTCATTTCTATTAATATTGCGTTGTACAAAAGTGTAATTACGATGTTATACATAAACACTTATGACTAGTCAATGAAGGCGCAAGTTACATTAGAAGAATGAAGGCTTTAAGTGTAACTCCAAAAATTGCTACTTTGGTGACAGAAACAGCAGAAGAAAAACGATTGAAAGATGGAATAAAAGAAGCTGAAATGAAATTGGTGATGTTTCTAGCAGAGCACAATCTTCCATTTAATTTACTTGAACATTGATCTAAATTCTTAAGGTTAGTATGCTGTGATTCACAACTTGCTAAGCATCTACAATGTGGTCGCAAAAAAGGTACAACCCTAGCAGTCAAATAATTGGACCAGAACATTTACATCAGGTATCTGAAGCATTGAAGGAAACCTGGTTTTCATTAATAATAGATGAAAGCACTGACGTTTCCAGCCAAAAATGTTTAGCAGCAATTGCTCGATACTACAATGGGAAGATTGTAAAGGACGAATATTTGGGTCTAGTCGTGGTGAAAAGTGGCACAACAGACTCTTTATTTACCTCAACAACAACAAAAACTGACTGACTGAAAATCACATTCCAATGACTAACATGATCGGATTTGCGGTTGACAACGCTTCAGTGATACAGGGAAACATAAACAGTGTACAAGCAAGATTAGAAGGAAATTCTGATCATAACTGTGTTGGATGTGTATGCGCACTCGTTGTTGGTTTTTCGCTATTTTGACCCATAGCTCAAAACGACAGAATGAATTAAAAGAGTATCAACAATTTATTGATGCAAATCAGCACAAGCTATTAAAATTAAAGTAGTACTAGATGGCTTTCTCTGCAAGCTGTTGTAGACCGGATAATTGAACAGTGGCAAAATTTAATTATATTTTACTAATGTTGTAAGTTTGTGATAAAAATTGTTTGATTAATCCACAGCTGACTCTAGAAGCTTTGAGAAATCCTGTGTTTAAATTATACTTTTCATTCCTATCATATATTCTTGACGTGGTAAATACTATGAATTTGGAATTTCAAAGTGAGTCTCCAAAAGTACATTTATTGTACAATAGGATGACAGGTTTGTTTAAATCCATACTGAAAAACTTTATCAAATCACAATATTTAAATAATGTTGCAACTTACAATGAAATACAGTTTCTTCCTTGCAATTATAAAACATTAGATGAAATATATTGTGGCGTTAAATGTGAAGTAATTATTAGTAATGCACCAATTGACAAAACTGAACTAGAATGCTTCAAACTAAAATGCCTAGAACTTTATATTGAATTTAAGATTCAATTTTAATGATAATGTTCTCAAATTTACGCAAAACTTTTAACCTTTTGTATATAGCAGTTTCTGGTGTATGTGAGTCGCTAGTTCCACTAGCTGCCAGATTCCCAAAGTTAGTTAGTAATTTAGAGAAGCTTAATTCAGAGTGGAGACTTTTATCTGACATGACTGAAGTTAAAACAAAAGCCCATAAGCCTTTAATGGAGTTTTGGAGCTATATTTTTAATTTAAGAAATGGATTAAATGATTTGATGTTTCCAAATTTAACCAATTTTGTAAAGGGGTTATTATGTTCTACCTCATTCCTCTGCAACTGTGGAGAGAATTTTCTCGCATCTATCTTTAATAAAAACGAAAAATTGCAATAAAGCTAAATATTTCTACATGTAATTATATTTTGCATACGAAATTTCTCTTACAAATGCAGTTGCTATGACTTTCAGCCCTCACCGTCACTAATGTCAAGAAAGTATGGACATGTGATTACTAATGTAAGTGAAAACAACGAAAACGAAGAGATAACTTTTAATTAAACTGTATTCTGATGTCCATAATTAGGCTAGTTTTCTAATTGTAATATACAGGATGTATCAAATAAAAAAGTAAATTTTGCTTGGGTGTTAAACTACAAGACAGCATAAAGCACAAACCGCCGAAAACGGATTCATCATTAAAAAAAAAAAAAAAGAAAATTTGGCCAAAAAATCTTAGTCCGGCCTGATCAAGAACGTCATGTTAAGCACCCGCTAAACGTCGTATTATGTATAAATACATTGCACTCATTTAGTATTATTCTTAATGGTATGTCGTAAGTTCATTTACCGTCATTCTGAATAAATAAAGGCCAATCGGCCAGTGTGCTCTTGTCAAAATAGCAAAACAGAGGCATTTTAAATTTCTTATTTTTATAAAATAAATTCCTGTTTGTTAAGAGCATTCTACGTAAGTCTACAAAGTATTATTTTAATATCTGATAAGACGTTCGAGTTTCACGAATATCGACTTCAGTAGTTACAAAAACGTAAATAGTTTTCATTGGCTTTGTCGAATCAGAGTTAGTGTTTACGGTCGACATAATCTGAGTTACTTTCTTGGGATTTATTTAACCAAAAACGCAAAATGAATTGAAATCGAATTACCACAGAAATAAATGTAGATAAAGGAAATTTGCAAACAACCGCCTTTTTACTATGATGTCGCGCGAAAATGAATCTAACATTCCAACGCTTTTGCCGATGCATCAAGCTTCGATTCCTTATAAGAATCATGATGGTCCTAAAAAGGATCGTTTTTTCGGACGGTAAGAATTTAAATAAAATGTTCGAAGTGGCTTGCATCCAAGCGGCGATCCACACACAAACTAACAGCGGTAATGGCTGAATGATAGTGTATGCCGGGGTATACTCGGACAGCATTCAGGTTGGGCACAGTGCGGCTCAGCCCACGGCATTTACAAAATATTTTTTTTCTCGTTAATGCTTGCAGATAGACGCCCTGTGCATTAAGACTTTTTGATCGTATATGATTACAGCTGCTACATATTATTATATTTACCTCTATATCTGATACACCCTGTATAAAGAAATGTATCAGACACTTCCTAATTCCTTGCATTTCCTATAATTTTTATACTACATCAGCCACTACTGTGTACACTTGCTAATTGAAGGTGCAGCGTTGGAGAAGGTTCGCCTGCAATGCTGCGCAAAAATGAGCATATGGTGAAACATGGTCAGGTGACCATATTTCATTGGTTAGGTCAAGGTTAACCATTGCCAAAGTCGGTAGTGGTAGATGTAGCATAAAAAAACTATTGAAATAAATGGAATTGGGAGACACTCAATACAATCTTTAATTAAAGTTTAGTTTTAAAAATAACTGTTAAATTTGTGTTATAATTTTGTTATAAATAATTTGTTTCTATTTTTATATTGTTCATATTTTAAAAGTCCCGACAGCCTCCTCCATTACAAAATTTTGTGCGCTTGACATAACACTGGTATAACGTCGATTTTTTTCTATAACCACATTTCTTTCAACTTAATTTTTATATTGCAAAGTTTCTTTAAGTTTCTATGCCTGTTGCGTATAGTACAGATTAATTTTGGTCCTACAAACGACTGTAAAACGAAAAAATATTAAATTTTCTATTAATATAGATTGAAAATTTGAGGTTAGCTTTGACTGCTTTGAATGTCTTTGACATATTATGGACATGGGCATATTCTAAACATAAACTACATTTTACCACGGCGCATAGTGATTATTTTAGGAGTTATAAAATATTGAGTACGATGTAGCCAGTTCTTTTATCAAGTTCCTAGAGATAAATAAAGTGAGATGAGTTGTAAAAAGAACGCTACTAATGTAAATCTCCTTACCTATTTACAATATTATAGTAATATTTCAAGCGTTTTTCCCCACTGTGTATCGAATTCATTATTTATAGAAAAAAACACAAATTTTAAATCCAAAGAGCCCAAAGGATAATATTCTTAAGTATCTTAATCCTCTAAACGTCCTTGGTGGATAAGATAATTTTTATTTTATATGCGCTGCCATAACAGGATTTATTTATTAATTTATTATATAGACTTTGGTGATAAGTATATACACAGGTATTAGCTATACCGATCACTGAGGGGACTGGCCGTTCCAAATCCGCTACAATAATAATAAACACAAAGATCTATAAGTAAATACAGATTATACCCGACCCTGGCTTAAAATAGAAAACTGATATCTTTCTCCGAGTAGGTCTTAATAAATACCAGAACGTACAAAAACTTAAGTAAAGACGCATGTGTACAAAGTACATACGTGTTACTACTACCACGAGAAATTATACGCTATCTGTAAAAGTTTTAACGATCAAGACGGATCCAATAACCGCAAACATTTACGTCTCAATGATAAAGGAATAAAGGATATGGTATACAATAATAATGTAGAGTGTAGATGCATCTTCACTATCACAAGACAAAACAAAGGGGCTGTAAACTTGAAATGTTTATAATTATGTGTACAATACGACTACGTATAATGTATACGATAATCTACACTGGCATTTTATTTTTATTTATATATTTCTGATGAGGATGTTTATCATCATGTACTTCACTTATTTATAATAAATCACTATTATTAGTATTAGGCAATTATTGGGATCCGTATCATTTGTTTGTGTGTGCACAATATGAATAAATAAATAATAAATAATAAACAAAGGCAACAGAACAAATAAACAAAGTCAGTTTTAGACAACTTCCTGACCATATGATAACGAGCAATTATGTTGTCTAAACATAAATTCTAGAACGAAAAACAATTAAATAGCGTGATAATGATTCTTATTGATACTAAAACGAAACATCATAGTTATTAAAGAGAATTAATATTATATACAGGGTGTCACAGTGAGATCGTTCGTTAGAAGTTTATATGGAGTTCTAGCCAAAATGAAAATTTAAAAATTCAGAATTAGATTAATCGGTTGCATTTTCTTTAAATAAAATATTTTCAGATTTCTAACGTTCCCGATTATACCGGAAGTCACAAAACCCCCTTATATTACATAGATACAACTAGATAATATTAAAACAATCACTGAAACAAAAAATAAAAAAATATATATACACCGAATATAATTATTCTCAATTCATAACGACACAGTATCAGACTTGCAAATTCGGGCCATGCAATACATATTATTAAAATAACCACTAACATATAATTATTCATGTTCAATTGAAAGATACATGTTGGTGTCTACTACTTTTAAATTAGCATGCTGTTAACACTTTCCCAATGTATCCCACCATTTAGTCTAAACTGTCAACTGTCAAGATTATATTTGCATTTGCAGTAAAGTGTGGGAATTTGCGTTTATACTTGGTATTATTATTTAAAATAAGTAGTTATTACAACATAAACCATATCGAAAACCATTGTGTAAACAATCGAAGGAGTTATAAGTTTCGTTAATCGTGTATTTCGACGCGAACGCCGAGAACAACGGCCATTACCCCGTAATTTCGTGCGAGGAGTATAAAATCCATATTTTTTAATGTCATATTCTTTACAGTATTTCGTTTTAGAGAATACGAGTGTTCTAAAAATTCATGTTGCAAACAGAAGCAAAATTTCATCCATGAAGTAAAAAAGGATTACATCCACTGACCCAAACGAAAAATGCATACGAAAATAAATGTTGTAAAATTGATTATCCTACTCCATTGTCAATCGATTGGAAACAATTTATGAACATGTAGAAAAACAGAGCAGATATACAATAATTGCTTACAGAAGTGGTCTCTTTCACACACATTTTCCAGACTAACATAATATTAAACATTTTGACCAGTCCTCTTAAAGAAAAATAACAATTCTATGGTTGAAAAACATTGTTGTGGCTAGATATTATTGCTTCTCAAAGAAAAGGAAGTTGTTACGAAATGATGGATGAAATATGGCAGATCGGAGGATGCATACACGGATATAAAGCGGATTGAATTAATAGTCTGGAAATTTGACGTAACTTGGTCGTACAACATATTGGAAACGAAATTTAGAAGTAGTAATCAGAGAGACTGGTTTGGATAGAGAAGAAACTTGCATACTAATCGTTACTGTGAATACTTTAAGCGATAATGGTCCCGATTAAATTTATTGTACTCACTTAGTGCTTTTTTTGTTATTTTTTTCCACTGCTATCTATGGTAACATACTTAAATCTCTGATTTCAAAAAGAATCATCCTAATATTAACGGATAAATGTTTTTTTAAGAGTTTGTTTATTACACACTGTCAACAAGTGTTTGAACAGTTAAATAACCTAAAGTTGGTTTACGTTTTAACGAACAGAAATTTGCAACACGGTCGTAACGTCATAAGCAAAATTGACTCACGTAGTACCTCGTCTGTTATAATAAATGAACTATAGCTACGAATCCATCTGTACCTTTACCACAGTACAAACCTTATCCCGTAGTTTCACTAAGTGTCGGCGCCTTTGATATTTTGTCTATCAATTTAAGGAAATTCGCGATGGCGTTTCGCGGATATATTTCCAACTAATAATTGCAAAGTGGGGTACGAAAATAACCTATGTACTCCAAACAGAAATGACAAATGACAGAAATCGCACAACATCTGTCACTTCTATAATAAAATGACAGAATGGAACAGCTTGAGGTTAGATTTTTGCTTGTAAACAAATTCAAATAGTTTTAGTTACAATTTCACCCACATATGCGACACCGCGAATATGCTGGGGGCGCCATGTTTGAAACCCATGTTACCGGCGATGTGAAACTACTGGATAGGGTATATACTGTGCCTTTACCGACTGCCTTATCGAAACTTCACAAAGAACATATACCATGTATTTTATTTATGATTGCAACAACATAATATTTTTAATAAATAAAATCATGGCATGTTTATAGAGGGTGAATTTAATTAATCATATTGTATGTGTTGTAGGTGCATTAAATCGTCCATACAAATCATCTATCAAATAATCAATGACATTTCCAACTTAATCTCCCTTCATTCGTTTGACGTTGACACATCCTTGCCTACTTAATGACGGGAAATTCCTTGAATTTAAGCATAAAGAAAAAAAAAACCCATTAATTACGTGGATAGTATCAATTAAATTAGTGAAACATTCTCGATATTTTTTAAATTTAAAACAAAAAATCGTAATTTATTCAACAGTCGCTAAACATTCAATATAACTAGTTTTGTAATTAATAAACATAGCGGATTACTTTCTGATAAATATGATAAGCAAAATAAACATTAAAATATCGCAAGGCGCAATTGACTAAACATCCTTTGTTCGAGGTAAATTAATTCGTCTGAATTTAACATGTTACCGCGGGCAATTAAACAATTTTTTAGTCATTGAAATATTTACGCAGACGCGCATGACTCACGCGTACTTTCATATGTATGCATACGTACACTGCTAATGTAAGGAAAAGTTATAAAATATATCAACTAATACAATTGTCTGTAACTAGCGAATTGCTGGGTTCATTACATATTTTTTTATATATATACAGGCGTATTCCACATAACTGGTTCATTATAAAAGTTTATTGAATGTTCTATTATTTACTTATTATTTGAGATTTTGGCACAGTATTCTGGGTCGATTGGACTATACATGTGAAATAACTTTTAACCAAAATATCAACTTCCGGTGACCGGAAGTGGATGTCAACTTCTTATTTAAATAGAATGATATACATTTTTTATTCATTTTTGGATTCTACAAACTATAAATACGTCAGGGTTTATTAGCTATTCCTATAGCTACAATGTTGCGTTTTTGAGTTATTTAAGTTTTTCTTTTTTTTTAGTCATAATCTTGCTCATTGAGAAATTAATATCTCAGTCAATACTGCAAGTTAGAGACTCCAAATTTGCTATGTTATGATGTAGATATAACTCTAAGAAATGGTACAGACACTTACAATTCTAACATACAGGGTGTTCAAAACTGAGGAACAAAGTGACATATTTTCAAATGCAGGAAACTCAATTTTTTTAAATAGAACACCTGTATTTTATTCGAAATAAAAAAGTAAATATCATCCTCTATCACTTTATAGAGCATTCCCTATACTATCTTTAATAGATTTTGAGATATGAACGACTTTTTGTTAACAGACTACAAACACGCAAAGATAGGGCTACTTAGTCTGTTTAACAAAAAGTCGTTCATATGTCAAAATCTATTAAAATAGGTATAGGGAATGCTGATATAAGTGATAGGGAATGATATTACTTTCTTAATTCCGAATTAAATACAGGGGTGTTCTATTTAAAAAAAAAGAATACTTAGTCTGTTCAACAAAGGTCGCTCATAACTTATAATCTATTAAAGATAGGTATAGGAAATGCTCATATAAAGTGATAGGGGAGATATTTACTTGCTAATTCCGAATTAAATACAGGGTGTTCTATTTAAAAAAATTGAGTTTTCTGCATTTGAAAATATGTCACTTTGTTCCTAAGTTTTGAAACCCTGTATGTTAGAATGTAAAGGTCTGCACCATTTCTTAGAGTATATCTACATTCAAACATAGCAAATTTGGAGTCTCTACTTGCAGTATTAACCGAGATATTAATTTCTCAATGATGCAATGATTATGACTAAAAAAAAAGAAAAACTTAAATAACTCAAAAACGGTAACATGTACTTGTAGAAATAGCTAATGAAAACTGACGTATTTATAGTTGTAGAATCCAAAAATGAATAAAAAATTATATCATTCTATTTAAAATAACAAAGTTGACATCCACTTCCGGTCAACCGAAGTGATATTTTGTTAAGGTATTTTGCATTTATATTTCCAATCGAAGAGATAATGGTGTCAAAATCTCAAATATAAGTAAATAATAGAACATCATAAACTTTTAATGAACCAGTTACGTGGAATACCCTGTATATATACTCCTCATAGAATGATTTGAACTGAAACTGTGGAAGACAGGTACACTGAGTAAAATGATTGGTTTAATCCAACATAAAATTTTGTGTTACCACTTTTATGTTAGCCCAAAACAAAATAATGTTAAAGAAATCCGCTATTGCGTTTGACTAAAACTTATATGTATGTTGCGTTAACATTTTTGTTTTGGATGAACGATATTTAGTGTTGATTTATGGGTGACCACTTTACTTACGTTCCTTTAAAATATAGCGCAACGTTAAACTTATAAATTTGCGTTGCTTTAATACATAGAAAATGTTGAAACAATATTAATTCATTTTCACGTAACCATAAACCATAAACAGTCTAATTTTAGTGGTAAATTTTAACATGCTCTGCACATATTCTTGAACAATCACATCGTACGTCCGAGAACAATTTGGATTCACCGTGTCAACTCTGGGTGAAAATATGAAATAATGTTCAGGTTTCAACTTGTTCTAATTAACAATAAATGTGATTGCTTTAATACAGTGGTTCTCAACCTGAGGTACGGAAATCCCTAAGGGTTCGCAATGGGTCCACATGGTTAGAGTTATATCTATATTCATAACATAGCAAATTTGGGGTCCCTAGCTGCAGTATTAACCGAGATATTAATTTCTCAATGATGCAATGATTATGACTAAAAAAAAAAAGGAAAACTTAAATAACTAAAAAACGGCAACATGTAGCTATAGGATATGCTGACGTATTTTAAGTTGTAGAATCAAAAATGAATAAAAAAATATATCATTCTATTTAAATAAGAAAGTTGACATCCATTTCCGGTCAACCGGAAATGATATTTTGGTTAAGGTATTTTACATTTATAGTTCCAATCGAACAGATAATGATGCCAAAATCTCAAATATAAGTATAAGTCAAATAATAGAACATCATGAACTTTTAATGAACCACTTACGTGGAATAGCCTGCATACAACCCAAAAACTATGTTAAATTAACGCATTTTGCGTTGACTGAACACAATTTTTTTCTCAGTCTATAGGATAAACCTAATACAGTAAGTATATCGTAGAATCGATTGTAGAATCCAAAAAATGCAATAATATACACAGGCGGTTTCATTTAAATTAAGAAATGGTTGATGGTAATTTCCAATTCTTACAGAAGTTATACAACATGGAATATAATTTAAAACAAAACAAGGCTATGGGTTATTCTTTATCTGAAAGTTTAAAATACATTAATAGAAAGAGAGCCTGAAAACTCCTAATCAACGAGTTCTGTGTAAGTCCCTGTATAAGCAGACAACCACACACAAGCTTCAAGGTCAAAAACAACCTTGTTTTCTGTAAAGGAAAAAACAGATCAACACGGTGATTTATTTATTACAAAATCTACCTGATATTGTATCAAAAAAAAAAGGGGATTTGAATTCATAAAACATCAAATCGTATAATATTGACGATAAAAAAAAATCTAACCCAGTATTCTCCCACGAAGCCAGACGTATCTATTTTTAAAAATAACTGCCAATAACACGATCAAGTAAACAGAGAGGCGACGAATTATTATAGAACTTAATACAGATAAGGAAACGAGGTGGTAGTATCAGATAAAACGCGACAAGCAAAATAACAAATAAAGAAAACAAAATAGTGGAACGAAATCACTTACCAGTTTCTTTGTTATTTCTATTAGGAGAGGAGCGGATGTGGTGCGAAAAAGATATGCTTTGCCCCATGTTTTTTCTTGCTTTTCGGCAGTTATGGATGTTTGTTTTGAAATTGGAACGCACTTATAGCACAAATTGTCAAAAAAAACTGTATATGCAAAAAGGTATATCACCATCAGTTTGGACACTATATTTCGAAGCACACAGTTTATTGTAATAAATAAATCGTTATCCCTTATTGTGTTCTTGGCGTATGTATGATCATACACACCGACTGACCCGTTCTCTGTTCTCACAACTTGAACCCGTTTGCTCTCGATAAGTAATGTAACAGCGACGACAAGCGTTGCAGCAACAATAATGAGCACACGACTCGTATAATTATTGTCCGGCACGATCGAAAGTAAAAGTTTAAAATAAATAAATCCTACGTGAACCGACCGACTGCACACTAATAGTACACGTTAAATTATTCCAAGTGATCGACTGACAACAAGTATTTAAGTAAATAAAAAAGCGTATGTATACCGTAGAAACAAAAGAAAAATTAGAATAACACACGCGTGAAAAACTCTGGACGATCTTGTCAGTCGACCGCACTAGGCAAGTGACTGCACTCGAATGTTGACACAGGCGAACTGTAGCCTACCTAGGTAAAACCAGCTGTGAGTAGTACTCGCTTTTTAATCTGATTGCGAGTTGTGAGAATATAAACGGGGATATGAGATATGATTATTAATTATTACTGCCGATATCTTTTATACATTTTAATATAACAATCATCGGACAATCAAACGATGAGGTAGAAAAGATACATATACTATGAGATTCAAAATGATTGTCGTAAGAAAAAAAACTGTTTTCCGGAAAAATTTATCTATACTTGTTACCAATTTAATGAACGAAGTTAGCTACATACAAATTTTCATACATTAAATGAATTTTCTTGACATTTAGCGACATTGGTGTGTGTTGTAGTATCTTTCGATTATTTATATTATAATTTTTTTCAAATCGTTTATATTTACATCTAATATCACCAACAATAGTATTTTTGAATACTGTAAGAAAATAAGGGAATTTATCTGTGGTAATAGCTCAACAAATAGGTAAAAAATCAATATTAACATTAAGTGAAATAGTTTATTACATTTTATAATTTTATAGGCTTATCATACACTTCAGCGTAATGAGCTGTCAAAAGAAAGTTACATTTTCATAGCTATAAAGTTTCTACGGTACAGGAATTATTACTATTAGATCACGATAGGTGATTGGAATATTGTCATTGGTTTAATAACAATTTAAGGGACGATGACTTGCTAAACAAATCATTTTTCTCGGATGAAGCCTGGTTTTATCTAACAGACTACAATTTACAAAACTATTGTATCTGGTCTGCAGAAAATCCACACGAATTTCGATAAACGCAATTGCATCCCATAAAAGTTGGAATTTGGTTAGCTATGTCCAGCCAACGAATAACAGGACCAATTTTCTTCGAGCAAACTGTAACAGCCCAACGTTACCAACAGATGTTGGAATTGTTTATAGTAGAGTTACAAGAAAATGAGCTTGAAGCAGGTTATTTTCAGCACAATAATGCCACAGCACATACTGTGCTCGACAAACCTGCCAATATCTTCAACAGTTTTTTGCCTGACAGGGTCGTTAGAGCACAAAGATGGCCACCAAGATCGCCTGATCTAACCCCATTAGATTACTTCATGTTTGGCTATTTAAAAAATAGGATCTATAGAAACCGCATGCATACCATACAAGAACTGAGAGATGCAGTTTTGTCACTTAATAATTATACTAATTGTATGTTATAATTTAAGGTAATAAATAAATTTAGTTAAACACCAGTTAGTACTGAATTATAAAATCATAATTTAGTAAAGTTAAATTAATTACATTTCATTTTTAGAAGCAGAAACACCAATTCATAGTCGTTTATATAATGCGAGTTCAAATATAAGTTACGTTTTCCTTATTTATGACAGATCCGTTTACTTTCTTGTGTTCCAATACTGACTTAGTTCAAACCTTCATTACAAACACGCGGCATATACCTATACCCTGCCACTATCTATAAGAGCGGAATTGACAATCATTTTGAATCGCATAGTATTTAAAGCACAAAAAAGAAATAATAGGAGGCCATGAATTCTCATAATGACATTTTAAAAATATTAGATATTGATAGCCGCAAAAATTGTTATCATTCACCCGAAAAAGTGTGCTATCTATCCTTGTTTACTGGTTACTTGGCCCAATCTCCATAGGCGCACCAGGAATAATAGCCTTTCATAACATTTTTAATACTGTAACATTAAAGAACAAAGAAATACGAATGATGTTTTATGAAAAGAGTTATATGTATTATACAGAATGCTTTACGTAATTCGTCCATTAAAAGTTCTTAAATTTGCAATATTTATCTCGATTTAAGCATAGTTTAGCTATGATCTACATATTTAGAAAAAATTACTTCATCTGCAACGCAGCGGGTACTATTTACAGGGGCGCTATTGAACCGGCAATGTTGTACGCGGGGGCGATATGGGCAGACGCGTGTACAATTAAAGAAACAAAAAAATTAATCGGGGCGCAAAGATTGTTAACGGTTGGGCCGCAAACGCGTATTCATCTATTTCGGCAGACGCGGCGTGCGTTATTTCGGGTATTTAACCAGTAGATTTACGCATGAAGGAATTCCAATTTCGTAGGGACGCGAATAAAATAGGGTTTGAGGGTTTGATTACGGCAACGGGAATTAGATTAGAACGGGGCGATTTAGAAAGGCGAGTAGATATAGGAGGGGGAGGCAAATTCATCCCGGGGAATTAAAAAGTATTAGTTGTAATAAATTTATATAATTTTAAAAATGAACATACAATTAAAATTTACCAAGTAAGTTTTTTCTCCCAGGGCATACTGTGGTCGTTTTTTCTGTTGTTTGTTTTAGTTCGTGATTTGTTAGTTTGTCCATTGATCATTATTGTACACGTCCTTGTAGACAAATTGAAAAAGATGTGGTAACTAAGGATCGAAACGTTTTTGTACAAATAATATAAAATAATAAATAAATGCAGCTTCCCAAGTTTTTTTTTTTAAATTAATACCAAATTACGGCAAAGAAAAACAAACCATTATCTCATATCAATAAATTTTTATAGGCACTTTTCGAGAGGGTTTAGAAATTTTTACGGATAGGTCGAAGGGTGAAGGTGGTACAGGGGCGGCTTTTGTTGTTTATAATAGAGGTATTGAAATACATAATCAAAAGTTTAAATAAATTAAGGGGATCATTACAATATTTTTCAGGCAAAATTAGTTGCAATAAATCAGGCAGTAGTTTATAGTAGACGCGAATAGAATTTATGCAGGACGTGATAATTATAACAGATAGCTTATCTGTATTAGAGGCGTTAGGGGATTTAAAAAATCCGACTGATTTGTTGTTAAATTATATAAAACTTTTTTGGACTAAGGCTCACGTAGGTATAATCGGTAATGAGAGGACGGATCAATTAGCGAAAGAGGCGGTGTCTAAGGGGAAGATAGCTCGATTATTAGATTTAGGCTAATTTCGGCTAGTGTAGTTAAAAAAAGCGTTTAGCGATAAACTTGATAATCATTGGCAGATTAGGTGAGATAATACCATAAATGGGAGGTGGACTAGGAAATTTATCGGTAGCGTTACACGTTTTAGGGAAATGAGGGTTAATTTATCGTGTCATGCGGTAGAATTAATAACAGGTTCCGGTAATTTTAAATCATATTTATGTAGAATTGGGAGGGTTAATGATTCGCTTTGTGAATGTGGTGGGGTAGATACAGCGGGGCATGTCAAAAAAGTATACGTTTGTATTCGCGGTGAACTGCGGCTTTGACCAAGAGTTTTTTTTTTTATGTTGGTATGTTAGTGACAAAAATAATAAAAATAAAACATCAAAAGGTGTTATTTCAAGAAAATAAGGTAGTTGAAACAATTTAATGCTAAGTTACAACAGTTATTGGTTGATAAATGTGTTGTTTTTTTTTTCTTCAAGATTTCGACATGTTTTCTGTGATAACCTGAAAATTGCATCTTTTTTTAAGAAAAAAGTGTGGAAGACGTGATTTCCGACGAAAAATCTCTAAAGTTATTCTGGAGTCATTCTACACCAATACAGCTCAAAATTACGATCTTCAGAGTACCCGGGCTATTTTTCATATTTTCCCCAATTTTATAGTATAAATAGAAATCTATATTTTTTAGTGCATTTTTAGGTTCTACTATATAGGTATTTTAAAGCTAATTTTATGAAACATCATTTCACTTATCGGTTACTGTTTCAAAGTTACTTTAGTTTAGTGGAAAAAAGGCAAAAAAATATGATGATTATAGGCGTATGACAGCCGTACAGTAAAAGATAGAGTTTTTATGTGGACCATGGAGATCATGGATCCGCTATTATTTAACCAAGAAATAAATAAATTATACACGGTATCCGAACAATCTAGATTTGGCGTAACCTCTCAGTACTAAAAGTATTTTTTTTCTTCAAAAACCACACCTGTATATTTTGTATGTACCATGTAATGTAGAATTGGATTCTTTATCGATAAGCGGTAAGTGTTATTAGAGCTATCTCTATCGATTCTTTTTGGATTAGGGATTTTCAGAAAATGTAGTTTTGAATGAGTACTTTCTTGTAAAATTGGCATGCAGTAGGTTGTGGGGACTACGGAGCATTACTAAACAATATCAATCTACGCTCATGCCAACAGCAAAAATGGAAGACCATTTCGATAATTATAGAAATGAAGATATCTGAAATTTAATTTTTATTCAAGGAAAATTATGGGTAGAACTTGTCGAGTGTTGTTTAATGCACAGTATTCTCACTTGCCCCATTAGCAGACAGATTTGGGGTTTGACTCGACGATGCATGAGCGTTATTTGCGTGTTTTGTAAATTATCATAAAATCTGTTGTAAACCATTGACGTATACCTTTGGCCAGTTAGCCAGTGAGTTGGAATCCTACTGAAACAGGTCTAATGCTAGGTTTACATTAATTTGCTGTTTGGCTCGTCCGATATACGTTTTCAGCACCAGTAGAATCTTCTGCTAATCGACTCGCCTTCGGCCTTACTTTTTCGGCCAAGTATAGCGAATACTATTGAAAAGCATACCAAATCGGAAGTGTAAACAGAAAAGTGCTAGCGTTATTAAATAGCACCAGCTGACTAGTAAATGTAAACCTGGCTTAATGCAATTCTATATTTTCAGCATGTTATAATTCATTAGAAATGATAATATTATAACTATTACAATAATAAATAAGCTGTATAAACATATAAAACTGGAATTTGAATATGGCTTCTTTGATATAAGGAGTGTCTATGCAATATTGAACATGTCCATGCTCCCAAAGTTTAGAGGAAACGATTTTTATCCGTGTTGGAAAATCTTTGCCTAGTGGAATAATTTTGTGAGTCGATAATTCATTTGTTAAACTCTACTACTAATACAGGTGTAAAAATTTGGAAGTTTGTTACGGGGAGCCGGCTAATAGCAACCCCAGTCGTAGGTTCGGGAAAGGTTGGATCGAAATGGTTACACCGATTATTATTATACCAATTTGTGAGTCGATAATTCATTTGTTAAACTCTACTACTAATACAGGTGTAAAAATTTGGAAGTTTGTTACGGGGAGCCGGCTAATAGCAACCCCAGTCGTAGGTTCGGGAAAGGTTGGATCGAAATGGTTACACCGATTATTATTATACCAATATTATCATGTACTTGCGGTTGGTGAATTGTTACAAAAATACAAAAGATTTACATTACGTTATCAACTGATTAAGGCAAAATGCAAGAGTTATACAATAATGGGAAGAGTGTACCTTAATTGCAGATAGCCGGTAGGTGAGGTGAAGCGGGTGGCTTCAGTGTTGGTCCGTAAACTCCACTAGTAGAGTTGCGATGGGGAATTCGTGAACACTCTCGCCCTAAATAAGTGGGCCCTTTAAAGGACACAACCAGACATTACTAAAGGAAGCTTTAGACAAAAAAATTTACGCTTACCAACGACCTAAGATGGAGACGTGACGCAATGTCGAACGAAAGTGTTTAAATAAAACCTTTTCAGATAAAGAAACCCGCTATCGCAGAACACACACTCCTGGCAGTCCAGGGATAATATAAACAAACGATTTCTAACTAAGTGATTCGCATGAAAGAACCCACTATTGCGGAATTAACAAAGAATTCATGGAGATGACATGAATACGTATTCGGTGTTCGGATAGTCGGCGTCGTGGCGTCGTCTACCTCATGCGGAAGGAAGTTGGAAATACATAATCACTAACTAGTCAAATGAACGTTAAAAAATCCAAAAAACAAAAATTTATGAACAAGAATATGCGCAATATTCTGATAAAATAAAAAACTATAAAAGTTACTTTTAGATGAAAAGAAAAATGCTATTAATTAAAACGAAGTTCGTGTGAATGACGTTCACAATACTAGATGGCGGCACAATTCAATTTAATTTAAAAAAAAGACCGTAAAGTAAGAAAACTGATACGCGCATTTGGCGAGCAACAAGTTTCCAAGCATATGTTATTAACTGAAAAAAATTGCATTTTGTTTATTGGATTTGTTAGTAACGCACGGACTTGTTGAGTTTTGACGTGAATACTCTTAGATTTATTTAGTTTTGCGTGAAAACTGGGTGCTTCAACAAGTCGGTGTACTGAAAAGAGTTTATAAGAAGAACATTTTATTTAATTTATAATCTCCCGACAAAGCATTAAATTCAACCATCTTGATGTCAACTGGACTTGTTTAGGTTTGATGTTAAATCTTCGCAGGACTTGTATACTTTTACTCGAAAATATTTTACTATTTCATGTTGATTCCTAATTATAATTAAATAAAAATAATAATAAAGGGCAGAAAGATCCAAACAGTTTAGCGATAATGCAAACTTACCGAATCAGGAGTATTGTGGATTAAAATTATTTTGCGTCAAACACGGTTTGGCGAAATGTTTTGAGAATGAATAAATTATTATATTAAAGAAAGCTTATTCTAGGAATTGGGCTAAGTAAAGTGTTTACTTGATAAAAAATTATTTACAATAGATAAAGTTTTACTTGGAATTATTCTTGTTAATTAATACCTGCAACTAAACCCAGTTTCCTGAATGCAAGTTGTTACTGTAAATAGTGCTTTTATTAACGGCTATTACACAGCGTACCTGACAAATTTGTGGTAAATAACGTATTACTTATGACTACTGGTACTGTATCTAACTACAGCACATGGTTAGTAGAAGTAACAACAATGCTGATCGCTATTAAACTCATGTATTTTCTTAAATAGGTAACAACTTGCCACAACTATGATTATTTGAGTTTTGCTGCCACCCCGTGATTGTTTTACTGTTCCTGATCGGGTAATGCGGCGGAGTAATGAAATAGTCCCCGAGACAGCTACGCGCGCAGGCGCGGGCTAGCGTCAAGTAAGAGTTACGGACGTGGAAAAAGGTCGTCGAAAAAGGGTGGCCAAAAAGTACGGCCATTATAGGCCAGTTGGAACGCAAATATATTAAAAATACCGGGTGGGTTAACTCAAGGCCCAATCCGTATAAAGACTCCCAGCGAAAGAAGAAGTACCGAGCCTATAAGCAATCGGATGTGTCAAGATTGCAGTTTTAAACCACGTGGTGGGATATTTGAATTCCCCATCATTGTGATGATATCTGCGCCCGCTGGTGAAGTTAAAGTGTGGATGCCGTCGCTAGCTGAATGACAATCCAAGTGCTACCTGCAGTTGGGGACACCCAGACGAAGTAGCCGTTTTCGAGGCGATCACCGGACATGATCGCCACGTACGCCGACAGAGGAACAACTCGCCGAGACAACGCCCTGTGCAAAGAACCAACAGAAACCGCAAATTCACCGCCTATGTATATTATTTCTTGGTTATTAGTTGTAACTTCAAAGCCATATTTTTCTTTGTCCTTTGTTTAGATTTCAATAATTTCAATAACTAAATAACGTTTCAAGAAAGCCCCATTTACCTTATCTTTTATTATTGCTTTGTTCATTTTTTCATTATTAAGGAATATATTTTATGAGTCATTACGTTGTAAATTGTCTAAAAAAAAAAAAAACTGTTGTTAAAGTGAAACCAATATCTTTCATTCATATCAAGTAGTCACTATGTTAAATAAAACTATTACTAATAATACTGCTTTTTTTTTCTTAAGTAATAAGTATTATGTACCATCTTTAGCAAAATAAATGTGAATTTAATCTTCAACTATTAATGGAATCGAAGCTACAGCACACTGAATAGTAATTAAAAATTATTTGCAAACAATTTTGAATTACGCATTACTCGGTACCCAGTTGCGATTGCATAAATAATTGAAGATTTGTGGAACTTTTTTTTTTATACTTTATCAGTTATTCACACAGAGTACACAGTAAGCTACTTAATAAATATTCACTAAACTTCCTCGTTTCCTACACTACCTATAGTTGAACAACAAATTTAAGGTAAGTATATTGTATAATTATAAGCAAACCATTACCTTCTATTAATCAGGTATTTAGTGACGTGCATTAATGATACTCTTTTCTTTATCACAAGTAATCTAAATAGCTTTGTATTAATTATGAAGGTGTGATAGCTGTTATAGAATAGTTCACTTCACAGCAATACACCTACGAACTTTGACAAGGCAAATCTGCCGATATTGAAAGCAGACGTAGGTAACTTAGAATTGCTTTCTTGTTTAGTATGCAGTGTTTTAGGATTCTTCTTTTTTTTATCTAGTACTAAGTAATCTGTGCTTTTGTCCCCTATCCAGCTGAACTTTTTACTTACGATAACTGTATTTTTATTTATGATTATTAATTTTTCTTTTCTCAGTGTAGGAAACAATCCAATTTTGGAAATTTTGAGAAAAGATGTTAAGTATATTTTCTCAAAAAAAAAATGTTTTTTGATAAAAATTTCCTTAAATATATAAAATAATCGTTTGTTTCTTCTGTTTGCACATTCGTTGTTTTTCGGTATAGGTATTGAACTTTTTCTTTTAAATGGAGCTATAAATATAAACGTCATATTATTTCAAAGGAGTGCCTTGTTTCAATCACTGTAGCTGGCTCATAGTATCACAATTTAATAAAAGTTATAATAATGCCTGATAGCCAATTTATGCCCACATCGTGCTTATTATTTACGTTCAGTGCGTATACCTCTCGTTAATGACTTGAACCATAATCGTAAAAGCTAAATTCTGCTGAGGCATGAAGGTTATTCTTCCTATGCAACATGCGTACAGCAATTACATGATGTTTGCATACCTATGTGGTACATACGGTTTGTGTTTTATATTTTATTCTTACGCAGGACGAGTTCAAGTGAGTTTATTGCATGCACAGAGAGAGAGAGAGATGCAGAGATCAATGAAACGTTGGTAATTGGCCTAGAGAACCATAACCGTGGTGCTTAGTTCGAAATAAGTTGCTTTAAATATAGACTGCATCGACTTTGAAATAATTGGTATAATTCATTAAGCACTAAGAAAATTTGGCCAATAAAAGTATTCACGATTTTATTTGTTAGAATTAAAAGAGGTATACCATGTGATTTAACATGATTGTCGTAAGAAAAAAACTGTTTTCCGGAAAAATTTATCTATATTTATTACCAATTTAATGAGCGAAGTTAGCTACATACAAATTTCATACATTAAATGAATTTTCTTGACATTTAGCGACATTGGCGTTCGTGTTGTAGTATCTTTCGATTATTTATCTTATAATTTGTTTCAAATCGTTTATATTTACATCTAATATCACCAACAATAGTAATTTCTGAATACTGTAAGAGAAAATAAGGGAAATTTATCTGGTGGCAATACTCAACAAACAGGTAAAAAATCAATATTAACATTAAGTGAAATAGTTTATTACATTTTATAATTTTATAGCTTATCATACACTTCAGTGCAATGAGCTGTCAAAAGAAAGTTACATTTTCATCCCTATAAAAGTTTCTAACGGTACAGGAATATATACCATTAGATCACGATAGGCGATTGGAATATTGTCATTGGTGTAATAACAATTTAAGGGACGATGACTCGCTAAACAAATCATTTTTCTTGGATGAAGCCGGGTTTATCTAACAGACTATATCAATTACAAAACTATTGTATCCTGGTCTGCAGAAAATCCACACGAATTTCTACACAACCCCAATGTGATCCCGTAAAAAGTGGAGTTTGGTTAGCTATGTCCAGGCAACGAATAATAGGCCAATTTTCTTCGAGGAAACTGGAACAGCCCAACGTTACCAACAGATGTTGGAATGTTTATTGCAAGAGTTTACAAGAAAATGAGCTTGAAAGCAGGTTATTTTTCAGCACGATAATGCTCCAGCACATACTGCTCGACAAACCTGCCAATAACTTCAACAGTTTTTTTCCGACAGGTTCGTTAGAGCACAAAGATGGGCCACAAGATCGCCTGATCTAACCCATTTAGATTACTTCATGTTCGGCTATCTAAAAAATAGGATCTTATAGAAACCGCATGCATACCATAGAAGAACTGAGAGATGCAGTTTTGTCACTTAATAATTATAGTAATTGTATCTTATAATTTAAAGTAATAAATAAATTTAGTTAAACACCAGTTAGTACTGAATTGTAAAATCATAATTTAGTAAAGTTAAATTAATTACATTTCAATTTTTACAAAGCAGAAACACCAATCCATAGTCGTTTATATAATGCGAGTTCAAATATAGGTTACGCTTTCCTTATTTATGACAGATCCGTTTACTTTCTTATGTTCCAACACTGATTTAGTTCAAACCTTCATTACAAACACGCGGCATATACATACACCCTGTTACTACCTATAGGAGCGGAATTGACAATCATTTTGAATCTCTGTGTATACGTCCATATTTTATTAAGTATCAACAAACTAGTTGAAGTGAGATAGAATACGGTCGAGTAATGTGTAAATAAGAGCTTTCATAATGTTTACTACAGTGCATGCAACCACGCAATTTTAACCCATTTTACCGCTCCGTTGACATTTGACATCTGCTTTTTACTGTTTATTTGCCCTTCTTTAGGTTTGAATTTTCATTTACCTCTATTATTTCTTTTACCAAAAGTTCTTTTCAGAGCTATAGTGAAGTAAATCGTTTAGTTTGTGGTAAGTTTAGAGGTGTTAAAGAAACATACAAAGACTTAAAACATTTTTTTAGGTTAGAGTTCAAGATGCCCGGTAAACGACTTAGTTCTTGTTGCCAAGAATTGGTCAGTCGTTTACTAGTGTATTTCGAGGAGGAAAAGCGAATGGAAGTCCTTTAATATCGGTTTATGCAGTCTATGAGGTAAATTATAAGTGCTTAATATTAAATTAAAACTTACATACAAATTGTAGAGAGTTGCGAATGCTTTGGGCATTTCTATGGGTACCGTCTACGACATAAAACGCAAGAAGGAAACTACATCTGCTGTTCCTTCATCGAGTGCTTCAACAGCCCTGTACAAGCCACGATTGATGCCCAAAACACGTGATGTGTCAGAGAGAAATAAAATTGATATGCGTAAAGTAATTTACGGTTAAGGTTTATGTTATTGATGAATTACTTCGAGCACATGGGTATGAAATTTTAAGACTTCCTCCGTATCGCTGCGATTTCAATGCTATCGAATTGGAATGGGCACATGTGAGAGGATATTATAATAAGCATATTGGTCGGGATGGTTATGGCGATAAACAAGTATTGGAAATGTGGCAAGAGAGCTTGGACAGCTGTACACCAGACATCTGGCAAAATTGCATAAATCACACAGAGAAAATAATTAAAGAGTGTTAGGAACGTGAAGCAAACGTAAAAGACTTTGTTCTGACAGTTAATTGCGGATCAGAAGATGAGAGCGAAGACACAAATTAAATATATTTTTAATTGCACTATTTTTTTCTTTCAATATTGACATTTTTAATTTAATTTACTGCATATTATGTTTTGCTACATGAAATAAAAACATCATCTTTCGTTTAATTAATCATTGGTAACGTGTATTAAACTAAATGAATATTTTCTACATTTTGATTTGCAAATATGTTTTTGATATGAGAACTATATTATTGCGGTAATACATTATTTCATTGAGAACACATTTAATAATATAAGCTTAGCCTGATCACGAAAGCATTGTTAATAGGAAAGTTCACTATTTAGAATCCTATTAGTTGCATTACTCATGATTGTTTTTAAAACGCAACGTTGACTGAAAACCGAACCAATCCTTCCAGTTATAAAAGAAAATCTATTAAAACTGCGTCTAACCTCATTAAATTTGACAATTGTCATTTCGTACAGTTTATTGCAAACATGGTTGGTGTGCCTGAATTTGTTTCAGACGCTGCATACGTCATAAGCAACTACGACGTAACCTCAAACATTCATGATTTGGTCTGTATGTATATTTTTTAAAATAGTGATGTTTAAACTCGAGATATTCTCGATTCTTGAAAGTATTCGTTACACCCGAGTACCAACGCTATGTACTCGAGTTTTCGGTAATTGATTTTTCGTTTAGAGTACGTGCTCGATTTTTAAACCTCAATATGTATGTTTGGGAAATACAATTTCGTCTTTTTGAAATCTTTTCTTCTAGAATTCATTCATTCAACTTTAGGTTTACCTAAAATAAATTGTTTAATTTCTTGTGTTTGTGTACATTTCACGCGTTTTATATCTTGGCAACAGCTAGTTTATAAGCGACACCACAAACCTGACAGCCAATTCTGCTGAATCTTTCTCATTGTATTATTCAGGGCGGAAGCTAGGGCAATCCAGAGAGAGAGCTGATTCATCGCTCCTCTCATCTTAAAATACGCATGGGATTTACTTCTTGCATGAGAAATCTAGACAACTACAACGTAGAGGGATTTTGAAGCCCGAAAATCTGGTAATTACTTTCTCAGCTATTACACTGTTTATTTCCACGTAATTTCCCACGTAATCCTAGTACTTCTGTCTCTCATATCAATATTCAACCTAATCGTAACACTTTTTTCTTAAATCCGACAGATACGTACGAGGTGACCACAATTATCAATGAAATTTCAATTAAACGATCATCTGGTATCGATGGAATTCCATGTTTTCTCTTAAGATTAGTGAATTGTCACATAGCACGACCATTGGTTCATACCATAAATTCTACGTTTGCCAGCGGCATTTTCCAGATAGGCTAAAGATCGCGGAAATAAACCCTTGTCTAAAACAGGGTAACACAACGATCGGATAATTACCGCCCGATATCTCTGTTGCCTGTATTTTAGTAAAGTTTACGAAAAAATTTTAAATAATAGATTGAAATCTTTTTTATTTAAAAACAATATTTTATGTACATCACAATTTGGTTTTATTTCTCAGAAATCAACTAAAAATGCAATATATAATGTTTTGAATCATATTTATAACAACTTAGACGATAAACAGGCAACTGCAGGCATTTTCTTCGATCTAGCTAAGGCATTTGACGTATTAGATCATAATCTATTATTGAGGAAAATGGAGTGCTATGGCATCCGTGGTGTCGCCCTAGATTTGTTCAATTCATATCTTTCCAACAGATATCATGTAACTGCTATAGTTGGAAAAATGGACTCTACCAGTAAAGATCATATTTCGAGCCCGTCTAGGATCGTTAGTGGTGTTCCGCAGGGCTCCATACTTGGGCCCACCCTGTTTTTGCTGTTTGTTAATGATTTGCCAATTCTTATGCCATTAACTGTCGAAGTTTCCTTTTTTAAATTCATGACAATGAACATTATTATTATTATTATTATTATTATTATTATTATTATTATGGTACCCATAAAACCCAAGAAAATATGAGCCCGTTTATCTTTTGGGAACGTAAATGCAAACTTTTCTCGTTTCTTGAAATACTTTTCACCTTTTTATATTTAACATCAAAAGCGACCATCATTCAAACATGAGGATAACAGATTTTGGTTTCATTCAAAATTGGTTATGCGACATCATTAATTTTCTATGTGGATAAAGGCAATAAGGATTATAGTCTAATTACTAGCTATTTATTCCATTATGCACGTAACGTAATTATATTAGTAGGCCTAATATATTATATCTTCATTTTTTGAATCATTTGAATCTAAGACAATAAATGATATTATTATTGTTATTATTATTATTATTATTACTATTAATATACTTTAATCCTCTTTGTTATATATGTATATTTGTATAATTGTTTGAATGTACTGTATATTGTTTTCTGACGTGTCAAAGTTTGCAGATTGCAATTTATGACAATAAACATTTTTATTTATTTTTAAAACTTACCCCGTGAATGTAATCTAATCGTGTGTAAATAAAACTGTTTAATTAAAGTCTTTTATTAAATTTTAATTTATTTGCAACTTATTATATTACTGAAATTATTGCTAACGAACATAAGCTTTTTTTTGTTGGAATTAAATTTAACGGCCAAGTTTGTGGTAACTTTTCCCTTTATCTGCGGACTTAGTGCCATTAAGCTCTTGACGCTTTTATTTATTTATTAAATTCTGTATGCTTCGGTATTTTATGATCCTTGGTGCCCATTTACCGAGATTTAAACCAACACCTTAAGATAGCCCACCCCCATCTACATTGAGCTACGCCGTCAGCATACTGCTCTTGCTACAGTAGGTACACCATCACCAAGAATTTAGTCCTGCTTGCCGCAGCTGTTGAGCAAAGAATTACCTCCTATTCTCGACAACAAGTAGGTGATCTGCTGGATTACCCGCAGGTCGCGCTTTTTACTTCGGTTGTGTTTAAGTTTGCCATTTAAGATTTTCGTTAAGTTTAGCTTATACACTAAAAAAAAATTGGTGAAATACCTGTATTCCTATATTACTTTTAGAACTAATATTTCTAAGTAATTTGTGCCAAGTCTGAAATGATACGAATTTTAAATACTTTTGTGTTTTATTTTATACCTCGGCAAAAACTAGAGAGGAAGTAAACCACACTATCTTGAGTATTATCTCATAGGTATTTGGTATAAATGTACTTTTGCTGGCGTATTTTTTGTTACAGTTTTTTTTTACTTCGCTTACCTCGAATTAGTTCTCCGCTAGTCTTTCGACAAGCTTTGTAACCCTGTTTTCTCCTATTTCCGTACTCTACCTTCTTTTACTTTCAGAGATGCTCCTACGTCTTGTATTTCCTCAACGTTAAACATTATCGTTTAATTTTTGGCTTTCAAATTTTGTTTTTTTTCCCCTGTTAGTGCGGTCTAGCTAGAATTTGTATCTTTTAGTCTCATTTACTTACAGATAATTCCTTATACTTAATACGGTCTTAGATTTTCGTTTAATTTCTTTCAATTTTAGTAACTTCCTTCAATTCACATTTTGACAGATGACGTTTTCATTTCTAGGTTCGCAAGGTTTGTTCGTTATGCATTATGCCGGTATTATCGATCCTCACGCATTGATCGATCTGTTCGTTTTGCCCAATCGACCGTCTATTTAGACCATTCTTTTCTGTGTTTACATCTTTTCGACGTTAGAGGGCAGCTCTATGTCTGTTTTCTTATTTTATTTATCTGTCTTCTGATTGGTTGGATGACATATTCTTGCTTCCGCTTCCTTCCGGCTTGCTGGCCATTCTGGGTTGTTGTTCAGACGTGTTCTTACGAGTACATCTTCCTATTTTGGAAATTTTGGGATATTTTCACACATCTGTGGATTTTTATTGGAAGATTGCTTGAAATAATCATTGGCCGTATCTTCGCTTGTGTTTGGTATGGAATTTTTGTGAATATCACGACTGAAGGGCTCGATATATTGGGATATAATTTGAGAACCACGCTTTTGCAACGCCATTCTGTTTATTTCTTCTCTTCGTTGTAATTTCAATACCCCTTATTTCTTTGAATTTTGGTATCTTCGTTTTGTGTGAGATTTGGAACACCCCGTGCGGCTGAGAACTTCTGCGACCTTTTTAAGTCCCTTCGGTGAATCCTATCTACCTCCGTTAGAAAGTCAGTGGACCATCTGCTTCGGGCATTATCAAGTCAGCCCAGAGGCTACGAACTGTTCAGATCGGAGAGGATTTCCAAGGCCGTACTAGCTGTTTGAGAACAAAGAGCTAAGTTTGCACGTTATCTTCTTTTATTTGTAAATTTTGTCTGCGTTTAAAAATTGTTTTTAGTAAATAACCAATCCCGATCACTTTTTAATTTTTTTATTCAACGGTACTGTAATTTTTTATGTTATACCAAGGATCGGAGGGTATCATTTAGTTCAGAAAAATAGTTAATTTTAATATTCAGATAGATTTTCATTTTTTTAACGACTTCAAAATATATTTAAAACATCAACCGATTAAATATCGGGCTGTAATATACAGGGTGGTTCATTCACCACTAGTATAATCAAGACAAACATTTAGTTTTATTTTAATAGTTTTTTTGTACTGTAAAACTTTTCTTAAATTTAAAATTAACTTTTAGCCTAAGAATTTTCTTTATACAACGTGTGTAAACTGCGTTGGCCAAAGCGTTCGGTGTTCGAATCCTACCGCAGGATTTTCTGTTATAGTTTTACAATATTTCATTCTTATTTTTATTGTTTTTATTAACATTTACTGATATAGAGTATCATAGTTATTTTCTTGAATTTTATGTCAATATTTCATTCTTATTTTCTTTGTCGTTATTAAAGTTTACTGATACAGAGTATCATATTTATTCTCTTGAATTTTACGTCATATTTTATTCTTTTTTTGACACTCGCTACTAACGTTTACTGATACAGAGTATCAGATTTATTGTTTGAATTTTTTTTTTTGTCAATAATACCAACATTTTTTTATTAACCATTTTATTAATAAAAGTTTAACTGTTTTATCTGTGAATTCATTCTTTTTTATGTACGAGTTTATTTGCAAACCGTTTTACCCCTGGACTTTTATTTAAAATCTTGAATTCCTGCTTATCAGGGGGCATGACATGGTAAGTAATTCCTAAGCAGGTGGCGCCGAAATTTATTTTCCATCTTGGGTTTGTATTTCTATCAACCCACCCCTCGCCGACGAGCCGGCTGGCACCCTGCATGATTGCCGAATATCCACCCACTTCTTCGAAGGTTTGTAAAACGGATGTGCATCACCTTTTGTCTTTTTATTTTGAGTTCTTGTCTTGCGATTTTTCACGGTACTCGACCGTCACTTTCGGTGCCGGATATTTAGGTAACATTTTGCTTTTGGCCGTTTTATGTGGTCTAAAATATGCTGTGTATGAATCAATATCACCAAATTGATTTGCAACAGTGCTATTTTGTTGTATCTGAAATTCTGACATTTTGCTTGTCCAACATACTACCTGCTTAACTAACAGGCAACCTGTTGCCTACATCAGTGGTTCTCAAACTGTGGTACGCGGTAAATTTTTAGGGGGTACGCGGCCGGCCAACAAAAAAATAAAACAACCCGGGACACGTATGGACACGTTGACGTGCGCGCGCCGCTAAGGGCTTAGTCATCAGAGTGGGGCTGTGTGGCCGGCCAATTACTCGTGTCACTGCACTGCAGTAGCATTGCCTGTTATTACAAGCTCGCTCTCAGTATTGTGTTATTTTTGGTGTGTTGTGTTATTCTGCGGACACTCAATCCTGTTGAAAACACGGTTACGGACATCTGTTTGAAAACTGAGTCAGGTACCACGTAAGTGAATTTTACAATAAAAAATTAACAATGGATAAATGGCTCCTAAAGAAAAGGCCTCATGAAGATCTGCATCAAAATTCTGGGCCATCAACTTCACAAAATGAAAGTAGACCTGAACGTCTTGTTACTAATGAGCAGCTCAAGGAAAAATAAAAAAACCCGAAAAACTGGCAAATGAATATAAAAGTAAAAGAGAAAATATGACGAGTTGTACTTAAAATTAGGTTTTACTTGGACTGGAAGCTCAGACGAGCCTAATCCACAATGCGTTGTTTGTTCAGAAATTTTATCAAACAATTCTATGAAAACTTCTCTTTTAAAACGCCATTTTGAAAGCAAACATGAGAACTTAGTCAAAAAGGAGTTACGCGTACTTTGAACGTCTTTTGGAAGATTTGAAAAGTAGGAAAACACGATAAAACACTTTCTGATGCAGAACAAAATGAAAGTGCTCTAAAAGCTTCTTACAAAGTTAGTCATTTAATTGCGAAGTCTGGTAAAAACATACTATTGGCGAAAACCTAATTCTCCCTGCCGCAGCAGAAATGTTTCTTGTATGTTTGGAGAGAACGAGCAAAAAAGAATTACAGCAATTCCATTATCAAATGATACAGTTTCAAGGAGAATTAGTGATATGGCGTATGACACAAAAGAACAACTTGTTGGAGCAATTCGAGCTAGTCCTTGCTTTGGTATACAACTCGATGAAACCACGGATGTCGCTGGCCTAGCTCATCGTTTTTGGCCTAGCTGATCGTTTTTGTACGTGGCATTTTTCAAGATGAAATATTTGAAGATATTTTATTTTGTAAGACACTTAAAACATCGACAAAAGGTGAAGATATTTTCAATTTGTTAGATTCTTTTTTTCCGAAAACCAGCTCGAGTGGAAAAACTGTGTGTCAGTGTGTATGGATGGTGCTAAGGCTATGAGCGGTCACATCACAGGGCTGGTAGGCCATATTTCAACTGAGTGTAAGTTCACTCATTGTGTCCTTCACCGAGAGGCTTTGGTGGCTAAGCACCTCCCTGATGAACTTAAAATGTCCTTGATCAGAGTTTGAAAATTGTGAACTCATAAAAACTAGGCCCTAAAATCTCGTTACTTTAAAATTCTATGCCAGGATATGGGGAGCCTCCATGAGAACTTATTGCTACATACTGAGGTACGATGGCTTTCTCGGGGAATTTTGTCCCGTGTTATTGAACTCCACAAAGAATTACATATTTTTTTTACCGAACACAAATCCCATCTGTTTTCTGTACTTACTGATTTTGATTGGCTTTTGAAGTTGGCTTATTTAAGTGATATTTTTGGAAAACTCAACATCTGGAATTTATCCATGCAAGGCAGTGTTTCTGATATTTTTAATATAGAAAGAAAACTGATGCAATGGTAAAAGATCATTCTCTGGAAAAACAAATAGAAATAACAACTGCGAGCCGTTTGAAAGATTACTTACATTTTTGCAAGATAATGAGAAAAACATATCTGATTTCACTGAACTCAAGATTCAAATGGCCAGCATTTGAATGCATTGAAGATCCGCATAAGAGAGTACTTTCACCTTGGAAAACAGTATAACTAGATACGTGACCCCTTTAATGCTGATGCTATGGACACTAACCTGACTATCTTTCAAAAGGAACACCTCATTGAAGTATCATGTGATCCCACGTTGAAAAACAAAATATTGACTGCTGGTACTACATGTTAGATTTCTGGATCGGTATTGGGAAGGAATATAAAGAACTGTCAAGCACTGCTGTTAAATTTCTTGTTGGGTTTTCCACCACTTATTTATGTGAAAAGGGTTTCTCAAGTTTAACCTATCTTAAAAATAAATCTAGAAACAAATTAAATGTTGAAGATGATTTAAGATTGTATTTAACCAAGTTAAAACCCAATTTTGATAAACTGTGTAAAGGGAAACAGGCTCACCCTTCTCACTAATCTCTTTGAAAGTAAGCGCTTTTTGTTCTTTAAACTTTGTGTGTGTTTGTTTTTAATGTAATAAAATGTTTGCAAACCAATATCTCTTTGTTTTTATTTAAACATGATGCGTAATTCAGTTTCAAAGGTTAACACTATACTTCTATGCTACATAGAAGGCTTTAAGATTTGTTTAATATTTTAATTATAGTTTACTTAGTACCGGTAACTAAGAAGGGGTACCTAAAATGTTTTGTGGGTAAAAAGGGGTACAGTGTCTAAATAAGTTTGAGAACCACTGGCCTACATCATCAAACTATGAGTCAGTAAAATCGGAATCAATCTTCGCTTCAGAGGCTGCCGAATTGATTACCTCTTTTGTTTGGGCATACCGGCCATATTAAATCGATCGAAACCTCGGCTATTTCGGCCATTACAACACAACACGTCCAACCTACGTCAGTCAGTTTCCCGGTAACGGTAAATACGTAATTGTTTTAGTTATTTCCGCGGATTTCGACCGGGCGGGCTTTGTCCATTCGCTTATCTCTAGCCATAACCCTGTATACGTGCAGGACAAGAAGACAATCGACGCCAGGTCCCGCAGCAATTAACCTGACGCTACCCGACGTTTACAGTTGGTTATCTAGCGAGCGGGAAAATTCCAAACCGTTTTACCCTTACGAATAATTCAGCCTTAATTTTGTTTGGGGCGGTGATTTGATGAGACGTGCGTTAAAACCAGACCTTATCGGTATACGTTGGCATATTGTACAGGTGGACCAAATTCGACACTTTTAATAGGAATATTATATTTCTAAAAGAATTAGAAAAAATCTGATCTATGCTTCTGGAGCTCGATTTTAAAAAGATTGGTGAAGTCCGTATTTTTATATCTTCCGTAATATAAGAGATACAGAGCGTTTTCGTAAAATATGCAATTTTTAAAAACCCATGTAACTTTTTAATCTGTGAAAATGCTTGATTTATATAAGAACTTTATTAGGACACTTTTTGACGTAGAATTCAATGCTCTAATTTGTTTTTTTTTAATTCGTTTTTCTTTGAGATATTATCAAGACTTGTGTTTTTTTTTATATGGAACACCCTATATATTTTCACACTATTCAAAAGCAGATAAAATTGCCTTTAATATGATATAACACACTTGATATTTTATTTAAAGGATTTTCAAGATATTTGATTTTTTGTTTGCAATTTAACAGTACTTCAAGATGGCTCTGACAGTAACTAAGCAATGCGCGTATTTGTTTTTTTGTCTTTATATTTTGTTTGGCCGTGGATGCTCGTAAATAAGCAAATTAAAGATTTCTACAAAGCAGAAAAAAAGTGGTTTTAATATTAAATGTTAGAAATAATAAGTCCAACAAACTAAGGAAACCATTAATAGTATTATTGATACTATAGTTGTAAGGAATTAATGGTGGGATTCTGTGCGTATTTGTAGCACTTGTAAGGTTATTTATAAGTCTGTAAGCATCCTTAATACATGTTTACAGTCTTGCAGATAATCTTTTAGACGCTACAGATATGCATAGAATTCCACCCTAAGGTGGTTTATTTTGTAGTGTATTCAACTTGTTTTTTAATTTATCATGGCTAAAATTAAAATCAGCTGGTTTCTAAAATTCTTATAGACATATTTGAACGAAATATTTACAGAATATACCCCTCTATACAAAAAAAAAATACGTAAGCATTATGAATTATAGTATGTGTTCGAATTGTCCGCCATTCTGTTGTAAACATAATCGACACCGTTTCCTTACATTCTGAGTTCACCAACTCAAGCGGAGATAGAGAGTCGAACGCTTGCAAAACTGCAGCCTCTAATTCCTGTCTTGAATTGGGAGAATACTTAAACGCAAGATTTTTAATTTTTCCCCAAAGGAAAACATCCAATGGGGTTAGATCTGGTGACCTTGCCGGCTAATGTATCGGTCCCTGATTTCCAATCCAATTGTTACCGAATTGTTGGTTTAAAAACTTATTAATCCGAGCAGCATTGTGAGAGGGTGCTCCGTCATGCTGGAAGTAAACGAATTCCAATTAGTTTAAAGGTATTTCATCTATGAGAGGTTCAATGAATTGTTGTAAAATATGGAAATAGCTTTCGGAGTTAGAATTCCGTTATATAAGTAGGGTCCAATTATCCTGGCACGAAAATTCCTACCCACACATTGAAACTATATCGTCCTTGGTTTCTCATTTCAATAGGAACATGGGGATTTTCACGCGACCAAGTAAAAGAATTATATCTGTTAAAAATTCCCGCACTGCTTACGTTACATTCATCCGTCCATACACAGTTTAGAGCAAAATTATGATTTTCTTCACATTTTCCCAAAAACCATTGACAAAATGCCATACGACGCTCCAAATCCGCGGCAAAAAGGCACTTTCCTTGTCCGATAGGGTTTCATTCTATACTTTTTTAAAATGCGCCTTGCCGATGTTCTTGCTCAACCTGTTGTTTGTGCCATCTCGCGAGTGGAATGTGTTGGATTATTTACATTTCCCCCAAAACGGCAATTTCCTCTAATTCTTTTGTCTCTTTTTAAGCCACATAATTTTTAGGTCTCGGTTTTTGAAAGGATCCAAAATTTATTAAATTTTTCTTTAACCTAGTGAATATGTCTCTGAATGGTTGTTGTCTTTCGTTCATAGTAAATATTACATGCAGCTTCCGCATTTTCACCTGCTTCTATAAAACACTTTAACATGTCGTATTTTTCATAGTTTTCATACATTTTTGAAATCTTGAATAATAAAACTACCAGTAACATTCATTCAAACTGACATTTCAAAATTTTTGACAATATAAAACAATACGCGTATTGTTTAGTTACAGCCAGAGCCACCTTGAAATACTGTTAAATTGCAAACAAAAATCAAATATCTTGAAAATCCTTTAAATAAAAAAGCAAGTGTGTTATATCATATTAAAGGCAATTTTATCTGCTTTTGAATAGTGTAAAAATATATAGGGTGTTCCATATAAAAAAACACAAGTCTTGATAATATCTCCAAAAAAAACGAATTAAAAAAAAACAAATTAGAGCATTGAATTCTACGTCAAAAAGTGTCCTAATAAAGTTCTTATATAAATCAAGCATTTTCACAAGTTAAAAAGTTACAAGGGCTTTTGAAAATTGCATATTTACGAAACGCTCTGTATCTCTTATATTACGGCAGATATAAAAATACGGACTTCACCAATCGATTTCTTTTTAAAATCGAGCTCCAGAAGCATAGGTCAGATTTTGTCTAATTCCTTCAGAAATATAAGTTTTGAAGAATTTGACCCACCCTGTACATACATACGATGCTGGTTCGTATAGAATATGCTGACGTGTTGGGTCAACGTTTGAGTGGAATATTTACGAAAGAAATAACGAGAAGATGATCATTTCGATCGGTGTTAATCTTGACGCAACTCACCAGCATGAGTAAACTGTTTGGGATAAGTTGATCGTTATTTTTGTTTCTCTTGGAGAATATCTTGTTTAAAATTTAACTTTTTTTACGGTTGTTTAACAGATTAAATCGAAATAAAAATGTTTTTGAACAGGCTGAGTTTTCGTGAAATATTTTCACGTGAAATAAATTTATCGAAAAAGAAAATGACTACTAGATACTAATTGAATGGATTTTCAAATGCAATAAAAATGTTTTTCTAATCTGATGTCGTAAAAAGCTATTACCGCATCAACAATCGATGCGTTTATAACTTATAAATTAAACGAACAGCATTTATAGATTGTTTAATTCAATTTAGTTTTTCGAGGGTGGCCAAGTACACTGAGAAAAATGGGCTAAGTAAAGTGTTTACTTGATAAAAAATTATTTACAATAGATAAAGTTTTACTTGGAACTATTCTCGTTAATTAATACCTGCAACTAAACCCAGTTTCCTGAATACAAATTGTTACTTTAAATAGTGCTTTTATTAACGGCGTACCTGACAAATTTGTGGTAAGTAACGTATTACTTATGACTACTGGTACTGTATCTAACTACAGCACATGCTTAGTAGAAGTAACAACAATGTTGATCGCTATTAAACTCATGTATTTTCTTAAATAGGTAACAACTTGCCACAACTGATTATTTGAGTTTTGCTGCCACCCGTGATTGTTTTACTATTCCTGATTGCTAATGCGGCGGAGTAATGAAATAGTCCCCCGACGGCTTACGCGCGGCAGCGCGGACTAGAGTCAAGTAAGAGCTACGGACGTGGGAAAAGGTCGTCGAAATAGGGTTGCCAAGGAGTACGACCATTGTAGGCCAGTTGGAACGCAAATATATTAAAAATACCGGGTGGATTAATTCAAGGCCCCATCCGTATAAAGAATCCCAGCGAAAGAAGAAGTACCGAGCCTATAAGCAATCGGATGTTTCAAGATTGCAGTTTTAAACTACTTGGTGGGATATTTGAATTCCCCATCATTGTGATGATATCTGCGCCCGCTGGTGAAGTTAAAGTGTGGATGCCGTCGCTAGCTGAGTGACAGTCCAAGTGCCACCTGCAGTTAGGGATACCCCGACGAAGCAGCCGTTTTCGTGGCGATCACCGGACATAACCACCACGTACGCCGACAGAGGATCAACTCGCTGAGACAACGCCCAGTGCAAAGAACCAACAGAAACCGCAAGTTTACCGCCTAGGTATATTATTTCTTTGTTTGTTATTAGTTGTAACTTCAAAGCCATATTTCTCTTTGTCCTGTGTTTAGATTTCAATAATTTCAATAACTAAATAACGTTTCAAGGGGGGTCCATTTACCTTTATCTTTTATTATTGCTTTGTTCATTTTTTCATTATTAAGGAATATATTTTATGAGTCATTACGTTGTAAATTGTTAAAAAAAAACTGTTGTTAAAGTGAAACCAATATCTTTCATTCATATCAGGTAGTCGCTGTGTTTGTCCTATACAAAATAAAACTATTACTAATAACACTACTTTTTTCCTTAAGTAATAAGTATTATGTGCCATCCTTAGCAAAATAAATGCGAATTTAATCTTCAATTATTAATGCAATCGAAGCTATAGCACACTGAATAGTAATTAAAAATTATTTGCAAACAATTTTGAATTACGCATTGTTCGATACGCAGTACTTATAGTTACGGTTGCATAAATAAACGAAGATTTGCGGAACTTTTTTTTTGTACTTTATCAGTTATTCACACAGAGTACACAGTAAGCTACTTAATAAATATTCACTAAACTTCCTCGTTTCCTACACTACCTATAGTTGAACAACAAATTTAAGGTAAGTATATTGTATATTTATAGCAAAACCATTACCTTCTATATATCAGGGATTTAGTGAACGTGCATTAATGATACTCTTTCCTTATCAGAAGTAATCTAAATAGCTTGTATTAATTATGAAGGTGTGATAGCTGTTATAGAATAGTTCACTCACAGCAATACACTTACTACTTGACAAAGGCAACTCTTTGCTTACTGCAACTACATATATTCTTTGGCTTAACTACTTCAGTTTAATTATCATAAGTAATTTAATAAGTTACATAAGTTAGTATCAGTGTTTAGGATATCTTTTTTACTAGTGCTAAGTAATCTGTGCTTTTGTACCCTATTCAGCTGAACTTTTTACTCACGATAATTGTATTTTTATTTATGATTATTCAAATTTTTTTCTGAGTGTATATATCTACATAAAATTGAGAGTAGAATCCAAATTTGAAATAAAAATACTACCTTTCCATTTGCAACAACAAAGTTGACAAAGAAAACATTACGATACCATAGCAACGAAAAACAACATATTAGAAGTGTCAGGGTACAGTTTCACGTCAAAAACTCAAACCAAAAGTTGCGCAATAAAATTTGAAAAAAAGGATGTCAGGCGAACTTGTAAAAATCGAAAAATTGTAGTATCGAGCCATTATGATGCATTTGAAGGGGTTAAGAGGTAAGTATTAGATTTACGAAGATACGCTGAAAAATCCATTTGATTGACTCAACAAATATATTGTTGGGCGAAGCAAATGATTTTGTTAATAAAATTTGTTTGTTTTAACAATATATTTAATAGAATTAAACAAGTAAAATATTTTGCTCAAATAAAAAGTTTCATTGGGTCAAATGTATGTAATACTTAAAATACCTAATTATTTCATTGAAATAATGAGATATATATGTTCAGATCAAGTAAAATTTTGTAAAATTGATCAAATGAAATATTTATTTCCAACAATAAATTTTTTTGACTCAAATAGAAATATCACACAGAAGAACAAAACATTTTGTTGAAACAATTAGAATTAGTTGAAATTTTGTATAGTAACAATATTTTTGTTTTAAGTAAAATATATATTGTGCTTCACTTTACTAAATATTTAATTGAGGTTACTGCGTTCCTTTTTTATTTGAAACAATAATTTTGTCAGAACTTATCTGTTACGGCAGCTCTTTTATTCCATAATCAAATTTAATATCAAATCTTACCACAAAATTTCGCTATTCAATAAAGTGTTACTACAATACTGACATAACCTACCTATAAAAGGAACATGAATTGCATATTGCTTGACGCAAATGCAATATTTTTCGTTCTGTATGTAACGATTGGAAATTCCCCTTTAACGGTATACAATGTTTTCCCCGGTAAATGCACCAAATCAACTTTTTATAACCTTGTTACGACAGGGAATTGCGCACAAAAGTGACATTTCTTACATTAATACAAACAAGTTTCTGTACAAAAATCGGCAGCGTAATTCTTAAGGATTTCTGTAAAAATTAAGTTTAAAATGCCGCATGAATATAAAACGAACGAAATAAAAATTATGTTAATCGTAAACTAGTGCCCCAAGGTAGTAAAACTAGACATTATCAATGAATTTCGACAAAAGACTAGTTGTGAAAACAATCACATGGACAAAAATAAAGAGCGTACAAATGACGCAAACATAAAATAAAACACATCTTCTAATTTAACCTAATAATAAAATAACAACTAGCGCCAATAATATAATAAATGCATCTATTTGGTGTAGTGTTCGAGTGTGTTTACTTATTGTTCGTGAAATCAACACATCAGTTGGCTTTATAAGGATATTTATTGCGATATCTGACAAAGAATTCAATCGAAAACAACAAGCGAGAGATAGATGCGTATTGTTTTCGTGTTTATGCTATGTTCGAAATGTATAATTCAAATTCAAGCCCAGACACACGCCAAGCGCTTTACCACTACGCTATTGTGTACTTGCAAGCTATAGCTGAGAGATCTGCAAAGTACTCAAAAGAGTCTCCACTATCAACTGACAACAACCTGGACCAAATCTTAATATTTGGCAGGTTCTTCTTGTAAGATAAAAGTTTGGAAAATTCAGATTTAAACAGATCACTGGTGACCTCAAAGGTAAAATGTAACGTTGGTAACAATATCACAGCAAAATAGCCTTCTCAATTAAGAATTAACAAATATATTCCTCATTAGACGATGATTTAAAACTTTGCTTAAAACAGGGTGATTAACATTTATTAGAACAACGCATCAGCAATATACTGCAACAATAATAGAGTGAGATCCTTGGTTTAAACATGCAGAATTAGCAATCAAATAACGCTTCACTTTCAACTGTTTTTAATCACCGCTTACAAATGATCCATTATTAATTTTGCGGATACACCCAGGAATTACAGCATTCGTGTAACAGTTATGTTGTTATATCGCACGAAACATATGTTATGCATACGGACTGATACGCTATCGAAAATAATTTTAATGCGCACTTATAAAGATATCACCGCGTTACGTTAGGATGCATATGATAACTTATAACGTATGTAAATATACATTCTTGTTATGTTTGCACAATGTACTATCAAAGACAAAAGTCTTGAACAGGGTGTTCCATTTAAGAAAATTGAGTTTTCTGTATTCGAAAATATGTCACTTTGTTTCTCAGTTTTGAACACCCTGTACGTTGGAATGCGAAGTCTGCGTACCATTTCTTAGAGTTATATCTACATTCATAACATAGTAAATTTAGAGTCTCTACTTGCAGTATTAACCGAGATATTAATTTCTGAATGAGGCAATGATTATTACTAAAAAAAAAGAAACTCTTAAATAACTCAAAAACGGCAACATGTAGCTATAGGAATGGCTAATGAAAGCGGACGTATTTATGGTCGTAGAATCCAAAAATGAATAAGAAATTATACCATTCCATTTAAAATAACAAAGTTGATGTCCATTTCCGGTCAACCGGAAGTGATATTTTTTAAATGGTAAAGTTTTACAATTTATAGTTTCAATCGAACAGATAATAGTACCAAAATCTCAAATATAAGTAAATAGTAGAACATCATAAACTTTTAATGAACCACTTACGTGGAATTCCCTGTATAAACCAAACAGTAAATATTAAATATTAAAAGTTTTTCTTCATCTGGTTCGCATTTTGCAAAATGAGGCAAAATGCGAACAAAAAGTTAATAAAGTGTTTGTGTGATATAAGAATTTGCAGAGTATTGAAATAGCTACATAAAGGAATCTTTGCAGACGATGTGGTAATAATAACAGACAGTGAAAAACAAAGAAAATTTGAACATATGGAAACCAGAATGTTAAAACTAAAATTGAAATAAATGATACTAAAATACGAGCAAATGAGAAATTTAAATATTTAAGAAGTAACATGAAGAAACAGGAAAACAAGATGCTGAATAAACGATTGATAAAACAACAAGCACTACCAATAAATCAAAAAATTTATTAATAAAAAAGACAAAAAAACAAACCTATAGTAGTGTTATGAAGAAAGCCAAGAAAAATAAGTTTCCACTATTTTAGGCATTTGAAAACACATCTCAGTAGTCAATACCTGTACTTCGGAAGATGTTGGGCTTTGAAAACATTTGACCAGAAAATTTTGAAGTAAAATAGGATCCATTTTTAGGAATTCTAATCCAATCTAGATCACAAGAAATTAATTGCGACATACTTTTTTGTAACACTTCAATGAATGTTAGTATCTTTTTATTTAAAATAAATTTGAAGGACGAAAGTTCAGTTGAGAGGGCATAAGAAAACAGAAAGCAATATTACTATTAATGGACGGAACGATTGTAGAATTCTTTCTCATTTTAAAAAAATTTTAATAATTTCTCCGAGTTTCAAAAATCTCAATAAAACTTTTCCACTATTGCACCATCGAACTGGCGATGGTTAACTCGCCGAGAGCCAATAAAGTTAACCGCTGCCACAACTGATTCAATAATGCATAATAGATAGAGGTGTTTGATGAATTATGCAATGACTTATTGAAAGCTTTGTACAAAACAAAAATACTTGGGCAGATCAACAATGACTGTTGACTCATCAAGAACTATCAAAAACCACTAGACATTTTTTGCCTTCTCCATTAAGAAGCATATTGTGATATTCTCAATTTATCTGACAGTCGCTTGAGCTGAGAGGTCAACAGAAAAACAAACCCTCTTCTCTGGACACACTTCTTCAGCTTTATCGCAAATCTATTCATGAATATTTCAAATTTAATTCTAAATAAGGTTAGAAATATTATTGCGAAGTACGCCGAAAGCGTTCATATGTAAATAATTAACCGGACTTATTTACCGACATCAGTCGACTATCCAGTCGGTGAATAGTAGATGTAGATACCTCCCGGTATAATAATTTTCGTAAACCCTTATTGTGGGTGAGTAAAACTATCGCAATTAGCTGAATTAACCGGTGTACTTACAACTTCGCGAGCGGATGAAATACGCAGCGGGCCGATTTGGCCGCGCGGCCGTAGTTTGGCGACCCCTGCTCTAATATTAAAGTCAATTACCTTCATAGCTTTTTCTATTCTTCATTATTTTTCTGTAATTTCTTATGTAAGGTATAAGTATTTTTTTAAGTTTCATTTAGAGAATGACAGAGTCCATCCAAAAACGAAGCAAAAATGCTATATATTGCTATTTGAAAACATAATACATGACGTCATAACTTTTTCAAGGTCATTTCAAAAACGCCACTACTGTTGTGATAACTTTTTTAAAAAAAAACATTAATTGACATATTCTATGATTTTTCTCAAAAAACATGAATTACGTTATTTGGGTGTTTCCAGACTTTTCGAACACACTGTATAATAGATCCTAGTCCCCTGGTCATGTTTTAACATAACCCATGCTGCACTGTAAATCAGTCTAACATATTTTCAACAAAACAATTGAAGATGGCATTTACTAACTCGAAACAAATTAAGATACACACAATTTCAGAGATGGAATTGGTAAGAAACAGAAGATTGAATGACTGACGAAACGTCAGATTCTGAAAATACCATAGAATTCATAGATGATGGAAACAGACCAAACACGAATTCATTATATTTTTCCATTTTTTTTCCTTCCTAGAATCTAGCTTGACCTAGCTCAAATTAAGTAAAATTCCATCATTACATTGTCTACATCGTCTATACTGTTTCTACAAACTAATTTAAAATTTTCCACGTCAATGAAGAAAAAGAATCTAAGAAAGAAATACAAAACTCATTGTATTAATATTGGAAAAAGTACCTATTTTACCAGGAATTTTTCTGTATTAAATAATTTATTTTATTTTGATCATAGATACCTGTAGGCATCGGTAACATACACAAACATTTTCTTTAAATATTTACCGACATATTAGAAGGATTTATTTCATTATTATACTTTGTATTACGCATGAATTTATTATCAGCTGTGTGTATAATATCCATGCCGTGGACTATCGTGGAGTTCAAGGTTTAAAATTACATGTATAGGTTATGTGCACACTTACATGAAATTTTAACATCTGGGGTCTTGTGAATAAAAAAAAACGTACTGGTGATTTTCTCCTCGACATGTGTGGGGCAAAATTTCATTTGAAAGCATTACGACAATATTTGAACGAAGTGTTTTTTTATCGCTGATAAGCTAGGTATATTGATTGATATGATGTTTGTAATTTCGCCAAATCACTTACCGTTTAAGGACCAAATATGTGAGGGTAGCGAGTGAGCCGCGTACACCCTACCGAGGGCGATACTAGCAGCCGTCGATCCCAGAGCGGCATCCGCCTCCTCCGTCGAGCTGCTGTCCGTTTCGGGGCTGGCGCCCGTCGAGACGTCGAAAGAGGCGCCCGTTGCCGGTATGGCAATTGCCTCATGGCTGCCGTGCAAATCGGGAACGCTAGACAACGACCTGGCGCGCTGACGGTCGGAAGAATCGACCCCCGGCACCGATCTGAGGATGCGAAAACCCCCCGAAGCTGTCACCACCTCCGAACTGCTGCTGGTCGAGAACGCTCTGGTGCGAGGGCTCTGCGTACCGTTCGCACTGCTCGGTTTAGCACCCATTATTCGACACAAAACGAATCTATCATCACAATAAACACATCACGCACCAATTACGCGATATTACAGGTTCCAATATCACGTCGGAACGTTCGGCATTTCTATCCCGATTATTGCCGCACACACAAACACAACGCTCTCGCACTTTTGACAGCCACAATGGCAACCCTTTTAACCGGTCGTCATATTTCAAACGTCACTCCGTCAATCGCCCGGACACATCTCCGCCACCGGATTATCAACAGCGACCGCAAACTTCCATCTTAATCGTCATCATCAGGACCATCAACCGCGACGATAAACATTCGCTTCTTAACATCAACAGATGTCAGATGATGGGTTTTTCGTTTCGCGAAAATCGGCCGGTGCTGCCGCGCGCGGCCGGTTTCCCAACTACGATGTCGCAGGCGCCAATTCAAAATCAATATTTAAGATTCGTCTTCAACCGTCATCGCCCGCGCGCAAAAGCAAACGGGATTATCAGAACAAACACCGGCCGGGGGGTGAATTCAACCCGTACGTCGCGATGCGTTCGTATTACACGTAGATTTGCGTTTATTTATTTCGTGCGCTTCTTTTAATATCACGCGATGTGATGTAATACACGCAAAAAAAATGTTTTTAACGGTTGTATTATAAATCAAACGGTAACCATCAAACAACATGGAAGACAACGACGCGAGCGGTTATTCGAAATTGGGCAAGAATAAACGGGGCAGTGATTTCCACGGTAGAAACGGTTTTGCGAATTTAAATTTGTCCCCGCCGGCAGATGTTTATAATTTGGTGTATTTATCGTTTGTGTTAGGAGGTGCCGGATTCCTGTTCCCCTATAACAGGTGAGTTTCTGCGATTTTAAAACCGGGAGATCCGTAGGAAACAATTCGTTTATCTCTACAGCTTTATAATGGCCATGGATTACTTCAAATTACGTTATCCCGGTACACCTGTTGTCTTTGACATGTCCCTAGTTTACATCGTCGTCGCTTTCATTACAGTCTTAGGAAACAATCTCCTAGTCGAAACTTGCACCCTAAATTCCAGAATTAATTTCGGTAAACGCTCCTCCGTGCCCTGCAAATGAATCCAATAAATCCAAAATATACTTTTTAGGCTACATCATGTCTTTCGCCACTCTGATATTCGTGGTGACTTGCGAAGTTTGGTGGGAAGCCTTTCGTACGTCCACTTCTTACACTGTTAATCTAGCAGCTGTTGCAGTTGGTTGCTATAGGATGTACAGGTGAGAAATATTTGATTATTAATTCTATCGTTCTCGAATAAGAGGCCTATTGTCGCTGATCGATTTTGATTCGCTTCGAAACGACACAAATGCAATTTGAGGAGACGTAATTGAATGATAAAATATCAAAGGTCACATTGAGTTAGATTTATCGATTCTACTATAGGTCGTGGAGGAGTATAAAAGTAAATATCAAAGTAGGGAAACACAAACTTCATTAAATTAAAGGATGGTGGTGGATGGATGTATAAAATTGGAAATTTTAATGTTCTATGATTTGTTATGCGGAACCATATGTCAAAGGTACAAAATTATACGAGATTGACAGATGACAACTGTCAAAATTGTAATATAGCCTACTTTACTCTCAAACATTACTTGCTTTGAACTTATTTATATTAATTTTACTGACAACAATTTCAATAGAATAAATTTAATAGAAATTTTTACATCTATACGTGCTAGTATAAAGAAAAATGTCATTTCTCACGATGTAATAAAGTTATTGACAAATGACAGCTGTCAAAATAAAACCATAGGCTGTGATTAAAACGTTAGAAACTGAAAATGGCTTTACTCCCCTTGTTTGAGTAAAACATTACGTCTTTCTGTAAATAAACGTGAAATTCTTAGCGATGAATTAGTAGAACATGAGTTTGTTTGGGCTATTTGTAGAAACACCGAGGCGTTCAACAATCCCACAGTCTATCGAAATAGCCGAAACACCAAGTCATATTCTTCCGTCTGATGTGATGAAGATAAAATTTGAAATTTTTATTTTTTCCCGCGTGTAACTAACTTGCGTTGGCACAAAAATTTAGCCAGACGAAAACAGCTGGACGGGAAAATGAGTCGAATGTTTAATGTGTTTGGCGGTTTATGTTAATTAAATCAACTAAGAAAAGGCAAGTGTCTGTATGAAGCATCTTGTCCGCCACAATAAGTTTGTTCGCGTCGCATGAACTATTTGCACTATTATGCACTTTTGCACACAAAAGTTCTTAAAGTGCATAATAGTGCAAATAGTTCATGTGACGCGAACAAACTTCATATTTCATTAATTCTCTGTTTTCACTGACAATAGTGTCAAATCTCTTTACGTTTGTAGTTGTCAGTTAATTTAACAAACTTGACAGACGGGAGCTGCCGAAATGTTAATAATAATTTTATGCTTTATGCAATATGCGATCATATGTTGGCAGTATTTATGACTTGACATGACGTTTGTAATGTACATCTTTTTCTAATTTGACGTAACAATAAAGCTATAAACGCACTAATCCTAATAGCCAAATTTAAATTTTCCGCAATTATTCTCAGTAACTTCAATTTTAAAACATAAAATTACCCACCATTTTGTTTGTTGTTATTTTCATGCCTTTACGTTGAAATCACTAAAAATTTTAGCGGGAATTTAAATTTGGCTGTTAGGGAATAGGCTTTGCTGGAATATCTTAACTGAAAAAGGGCGATTAATCTGCAAATTTGAAAAAATAATATAAAGAACGCGTTTCGTGAGGTCTTTTTGGAGTTGTTGAAAAAATCAGCGCAAGTCCTCGGTTGTCAAACTTGGACTAGTCTGATAAAACCGCACTTATGAAACTACAATAGGTAGAGTCCTTTGCAATAGAGAATGGTACATGACGTCATATGTGCAATGAACAAATATTGGTAGACGATGCCTGGTTGCTAGGCAACAGGCAGCGGTAGCCGGCAGCCTCTAGTTCTTTAATATACGGTGAGATTTAAAAAGATTGTCAATTCCGCTCCTATAGATAGTAGTAGGGTGTAGGTATATGCCGTGTGTTTGTAACGAAGGTTTGAACTATGTCAGTGTTACTATACTATTGTTGGTGATATTAGATGTAAATATAAACGGTTTGAAAAAAAATATAAGATAAATAAACGCGAATGTTACTAAATGTCAAGAAAATTGATTTATTGTATGAAATTTGTATGTAGCTAACTTCACTCATTAAATCGGTAATAAGTATAGATAAATTTTTGCGGAAAACAGTTTTTTTTTTATTACGACAATCATTTTGAATCTCACAGTACTATTATCTCTATGCATTATTATTATTTTTAACATACTATTTGCAACATATAACATATCAAAAAGTGTAATGAAAAAAATAATACTTTGAAGTCCTTTCCGCTGTGTAAAACGCTTGCGACACTTATTAATTTATAACGCTTTATTCAAAACAGTTGCAACATGGTATCAGTTTTAAATGCAAGCTTTTTATTGGTTGCGAATCTGCCAGCGATCAATTTTGAGTTTATACACATTCTGATGCCAGATCACCTTCTCATTTTGAATGCACTCCATTATTGACAGAGAATTGATTTAACTTATATTAAAAAAAAAAAATATAGTCACTGTTATAATTTTTGAGCGGCATTTTCTTCTGCTTCAAAAAATCTTGCCCGTCAGTTAGTTAAGAATCCGATTGTGGCCATTGGAAATACAAATTTGACATTTTGAAATTGACGTCAATTGTCATGGAGAAATATATTTATGACGTCTTTAATTGCTAAATTTCAATTTAATTCTAAGTTATGACGTATTGGTGCTGTTTGGGCAAATAATTAATAATAAAACGTAAAGCCCAGTAAAATAAATTCAAATTTCTCACAATTATATTTAGTAACTTCAACTTAAAGGTATTCAAATAATCATTAATCTAATACAAAATCGTAGGTAATTTCATGCTTTAATGTTGAAGTTACTAAAAATAATTGCGGGAAATTTGAATTTGGTTCACTGGGTGGCGAATTATATTCGTGTTTTGCTTAAAATTGTCTTATATTTACTTGCACAAATTAATTTTTACAATATTATTCATATCATAAAAACTCAGCCGTCATTTAAAGAAATTATTACATGATAGCTGTCAAAATGATACCTTAACTCGAGTTAATAACATTAATAGATAAGCTGTGAGAGTTATGAAATAAGATCCCAATAGATGTAGGTACATAGGAAGTTCACTTACGCTCCTTACGATTTTTTCCGAATGTTCATCCAGGTTCTAAGCAGACAGTTAATTAAAATCATACAATAAACTCTCAACTAAACTTATACAAAACAAAATTGTGAAAATTCTCGGTAAATTAAAAATCAGCTGTACGGACAAAGAAATCACAACAACCATAATATGCAACTTAAAATACACCTTAGCGATAAAAGGGTAGTATGGTTCACGGAGTCCAAAACCACAGCAGTACGTTTAACGGAGCAAACAACAGCATATAACAAATAGCCACCATTATGAGTCGAGATTGTACTTCCCTCTTTGACACACGGTCTTTATAATCGGGGCTAAAATAATGAGGTAACACTAACGCTCATTTTTCGAGCGAGACTTCTCTTGTCTTCACCGTTTAGACTCCTTATCTAAACGTCATAGGATTTGGTTTCAGAACTCTCACAGCATATCTATTCATATTTAAGTGAATATTTTCCGTTTCTTATTTATTAACAATGATCATTTTTTTCTTTTCGTTGGCAACAGTGCAACAATCCAGCTTCTACGGATACACCAGCATGCTGCCAGCCAGATACACCCAAGCAGTTATGGTGGGAGAAAGTATTTTGAATCCCGCATCGATTTAGCTCCATAATGAAAACATATTTGATCGTTTCTTTCAGGTGCTTCTGGCGTATTCACCTCTTCCGTCAGGGTGTTGACGAAATTCGTGATCGCTGAAATCCGGGGAAGTACCATCTACTTCTTTACGGTGTCCATATCTTCGGTCGCCACCTGTTTTGTTATGTATCACCTGGTGAGGCGCAGCGACTTTATACAGTTCTATATGTCGCTGTGCGAACGAGCCAAGACTAAGATTACGTTAGAACCGACTGAAGACGCAGGCTTGGTAAGATATAAGCCCTCTGCTTCCTTTAAATCATCTGATTGTTTTTTGATGATTTGAAGGAATGTTAAAACATGTTATGTAAAAGTTAGCCGAACGCTTGCCTAATATTAAAGCTTATAACATTGTTTATATACATACTAGTTAGTCAACCTTATGAACAAAATAGTTAACGGATTTTTGAACGGTAGATGGCAGCACGCCGTTGATGTCCGTCTCGATTCAAATATAAGCTTTATAGTTAGACTACTACATACAAGATGGCTCTTACGTGTCGGTAAAATATTATTTAATTGCAATAGTTACCTCGTAATGCTGTGAACTGATGGTCCAAGCATAAAAATTTAAGAGAAATTAAAAATGACAAAATTAATTTAGCTAGCTCAGCAAAAATGAAATCAAAAGGGTGCCAGAGATACTTAAATCTCAAGGTAGCTTCTAAAAAAGTTAAAGTGGGCGATTGTAAAATTAGACTTTCTTTTAAATCCCCAAAAATAGAACTGGCAAAACCAAAAATAAAAGAACTAGTGATTTTAAAATGATATTTACAATCATTAAGTTTATTTTTTTTAAAAAAAAAGAAAAAAAACATTTGATACAAATTTGCAGGATAAAACCGTGAATATAGGTTCTGGCATAAAACAAACCTGCATGAATTTAATATGACAAAGGACGATTTAAAATCCTTTAACAAACAAAATGGAAGATTCGTTCTAGAAGGAATTTCATAAAAAAAAAAAATCATCCACGCGGTCATGAAATTTAAACTATAATTTACACGTGGAGAAATAGATACAATTTACATTGAAATTTAAAATTTTAAAGCTCAAAGCTTTACTTCACCTTCCCCGAGGTGATTAACAAAAATACAAAGCAATTAATAAGAAAACGGATAATTTACACACTTTCGCGGAATCCTCTAGAACGTTTTTACAATAATTACTGATCTAACATCCAAAATGTGTACACAATTAAACAATACAGCAATAATTAATTAGGAGTTCCTTGAAAGCTAATCAATCAAATAACCGAGCAACAATTTAAAATAAAAATGAATTTACCTATTACGGCAAAAAGAAAATAAAAACAACATCTCTACTTACGGGCAACTTTCAACGAACTGCTTTTGACCTAACTAGGCCTCCCGCATATACAAGAAATATACAATTCCTGCGTTGAACGCAGAACGCAACTCTAAGAAAAACTCTAACAAATAAACTAAACAATACTAGTACACGCAAAATGTACAAATAAATGATTTTAAATATACAGAATCGTCCAAAAAGAATGAAACTAACAATTAAATAAAAATTCTTAACAAAACTTGTAGAAACTCTATCATTGTTTTGACAAGGCTGATTAGGAATAAATAAAAATACACATTTGAATTTCCGAAACCCGGGGTGCCATACCATAGCACATCTCCCAATTACTAACGGGAAAACGAAAGTGTCAACGAAAATTGAGTTTTTCCGCTTAGAAATTGTCTGCACACAAAAAATTAATATTCTAAAGTTTCCCGCACCAAACGAACAATACCGTATCTCCGCACACAGGGGTGAAAACGTCACTTCCGGGTGATGAAAACTACCCGGGGTCGTGGTGGGAGTGTCCATCATACCATCCGGTTGATAAAGTGTCCAACAGCAATCGGCATAGCAGCCGGTATGGCAGACGATGTGGCAGTCGGTGTGGCAGTGGTGGGTCTGCATCATGAAGAACTTCTCCACTCCATGGATGTACCTCTCGCTTGTAACTCCAGAAGGATTACTCGAAAAACAGAAAAATTCTTTTAAATTGTGCTCCAACATGGCTCCAGGAATGGGATTCTTAAATTTGACAGGGTTTGACTTGATCTGAAGAGAGTGTTCGGCATCAACGACAATAATGGGCAACTTATTTTCGAAGGATACATTTTGGTTGATAACTTCCTTGACTTCAACTTCAAACTTCTCATTCGAATTGATTTCAACTTCATTCTTCTCATTATGATTGCTTTCAATTTGATTTTCGACATTTGGGGATTCGATGTGGGAATTGATAACTTCTTCTGGGAATTCTTCTTCAGAATAGTTGACTACTTCTGGGAATTCTTCTTGGGAATTGTTGATTATTTCTGGGAATTCTTCTTGGGAATTGTTGACTTCTTCTTTCTCTACCTCTAACTCACCAAAAACCTCAACCTCAATATCCTCTTCGGATCCAACATCTCCAACAACTTTTTCGCTACCTTGTATCTCATCACCTCTAACTTTTCCGCAACCTTGTATTTCAAACTTAAAACTATCATCACAATATTTCATTTTTTCATCATCAATTTCATCATCAACATTTTCATCATCATTTTCCTCTTCTCTACCTAAACTATTAATATTATCTTCCCTTTCTCTATCTAAATCATCAACATTTTCATCAACTTTATCTTCCCTTTCTTTATTCAATTTATCAACAACTTCAACTTCCCTTTCTTTACTCAAATTAACAACATTTTCATCAACTTTATCTTCCCTTTCTTTAACATTCTTATCAATTCTGTCAACCTCGAGTTTATTACCAAATACTACTTCCTCTAATCTTTTTACACAATCATTTTGCTTCTGTAGCAATTCTTTATTCTGAGCAATCAATTCTTTTTTTGTATCATTCAATAACCCTTTTATCATTGCCATCATATCATTCATACTCTTAATACTTTCCTTATTGTTAGTCCTGCTTCCTCCATCTCTCTGGATCTCCTTTTCGTCCATCCTTCCCTTTGTTCCTGCCACAATTTCCTTTTCGTCGATCCTTCCCTTTTGTCCTGCCACAACCGACTCCTTCCTGCCATGAGTTCCTTGGCTCCGCCAACTCTGGTCTCCAGGAACGTCCACTTCCTGATCCCTCGTGGTCCTGTCCATCTTCATACTCGCAGCGGTGTACATAAAAAGTTTGTAAAACGCAACCGGTCAGCCTTGTCAACGCAACGAGAAATTCTCACAAATTCCATACACGGGATCCTAATCTTACTAATTACAATTACAATCATATCGCTGTTCGCACATTGGGATTGCCATAAATATACTCAAAAACTGCATGAGAATTTACAATTAAAAAAAATGCAATAATGCAATAATGTCGTGCCTCGCACGTTGGTCGCCATAAATTTATGCTGTGAACTGATGGTCCAAGCATAAAAATTTAAGAGAAATTAAAAATGACAAAATTAATTTAGCTAGCTCAGCAAAAATGAAATCAAAAGGGTGCCAGAGATACTTAAATCTCAAGGTAGCTTCTAAAAAAGTTAAAGTGGGCGATTGTAAAATTAGACTTTCTTTTAAATCCCCAAAAATAGAACTGGCAAAACCAAAAATAAAAGAACTAGTGATTTTAAAATGATATTTACAATCATTAAGTTTATTTTTTTTAAAAAAAAAGAAAAAAAACATTTGATACAAATTTGCAGGATAAAAACCGTGAATATAGGATTCTGGCATAAAACAAACCTGCATGAATTTAATATGACAAAGGACGATTTAAAATCCTTTAACAAACAAAATGGAAGATTCGTTCTAGAAGGAATTTCATAAAAAAAAAAATCATCCACGCGGTCATGAAATTTAAACTATAATTTACACGTGGAGAAATAGATACAATTTACATTGAAATTTAAAATTTTAAAGCTCAAAGCTTTACTTCACCTTCCCCGAGGTGATTAACAAAAATACAAAGCAATTAATAAGAAAACGGATAATTTACACACTTTCGCGGAATCCTCTAGAACGTTTTTACAATAATTACTGATCTAACATCCAAAATGTGTACACAATTAAACAATACAGCAATAATTAATTAGGAGTTCCTTGAAAGCTAATCAATCAAATAACCGAGCAACAATTTAAAATAAAAATGAATTTACCTATTACGGCAAAAAGAAAATAAAAACAACATCTCTACTTACGGGCAACTTTCAACGAACTGCTTTTGACCTAACTAGGCCTCCCGCATATACAAGAAATATACAATTCCTGCGTTGAACGCAGAACGCAACTCTAAGAAAAACTCTAACAAATAAACTAAACAATACTAGTACACGCAAAATGTACAAATAAATGATTTTAAATATACAGAATCGTCCAAAAAGAATGAAACTAACAATTAAATAAAAATTCTTAACAAAACTTGCGGAAACTCTATCATTGTTTTGACAAGGCTGATAAGGAATAAATAAAAATACACAATTGAATTTCCGAAACCCGGGGTGCCATACCATAGCAGTACGTTGTAGGCAAATTGTAGATGAGGCCCGGGGAAAGGAGAGGGTGGATAGGCGATGACGCTGTGGTGACGCGCCACGCGATAATTCTCGTGTTTACATTGAAATGTTTGTTTTATTAGGAAGAATAAATATTTAGTTTGATAATATATAATCGTTATTTTTTTTACCATTTTACTTTACTTTTTTTAGTTTCTAATTTAATGTTATGCTCTATATATGTGTGTAGTTCTAAGTTTTGTGTTATATTTATATAATATTTTTTATTTGATTTACTTATGTTTACTATTGCATAATAGTAGAAATTCGTTTTTCATTATAAAAATAAACATGTAGTTTGGGATATATATGGTTTGGGAGTACCAATCGCCATTTATATTTACATATATGCACCACGTTACTTATTAGGTTTGTTTGTTTGTTTAGAGCAAGCAAATCCAGATCACAAAGAGGTTCCTCTTTCTGCTCGCGATCCGACGTCCGAGCAATTACGAGCAATTTGTGCAACATAACCTAATCGCTCTAACACCGTGTTGTAAACTGTCGTTTGTACATGTAATCCGATTTATACCTGCATCAAATATGCACGATATGGATAATATAATGATATCAATGTGATTGATGTAAAGAACGATCGTTATATTTTAAAAACTTCACTTGGTAGGTACATAAATACTAGTATATGATGCATTTTTATTGAAGTCTAGATTCATTAGTTTGAAAAATTACTTTTACTTTCCCTATTCATAATAGCTGTGACAATAAGTAAATAATAAAATTAAGGTTATATTGCAATCGAGCGCGTTTGTTTGCACCATCTTTAAATCCAACTCTGAGACGCTCTCAAGTTACTCTGATGACGTCAGTAGATACTGCTCCAAGCACACAAACAAACAAAGCTATTAAAAACAGCATACATGATGACGCGTTCGCGCTCTTTCTCTTGATTGGCTGAAAAATTTCGATGTAACCTTGTATATACGGATGTTGCCCCCAAAGGTTACCTCGTAACTTTTCAGCCGCTCAAGAGAAAGAGCGCGAATGTGTCATCATGTATGGTGTTTTTAATAAGTAAAGTGGTGCATATATGTAAAAATAAATGGCGATTTGTACCCCCAAACTACATATTTTTATCATTATATAAAAAACGAATTTCTATTATTATGTAATAGTAAACATAAGGAAATCAAGTAAAAAATGTTTTGTAAAATATTAGAAAAACTATATAAATTTCCCGCCTTTACACTAGTTGAAGTTAGCGACAGTACCGCTATACACGGGAGAAGCGAACTACAGATTATATATTATCAAACTAAATACTTATTCTTCTTAATAAAACAAACATTTTCTGATTATTATATAATCATAAATATAAGTAAATTAAGTTAACAAAACAACTTATTAATTTAAAAACTAAGAAAATAAAAATTGAGAAGTAGATTTATGTTTTTTTTTCTCGGCAAATTTTCGTCCTTTTAGATTTAACTTTTCTCTTTTCAGTGATTTTTGTTTTAAGTTTAAATATTTTATTCTTAAAAGAAAAAAACCTCAATTTAGAAAATTGTTCAATTAATGTTTTATCAACAAGAACGTGCCTTGCAATATACTTTCAATTTCTTTATATTTATAACAGAATACCTCAGAATTCTAATCTTCTAATGTAAACAAACACGAGAATTATCGCGAGGTGCGTCATCACAGCGTTACATGCATCCACCCTCCCTTTTCCCCAGGCCACACAATTCGCCAATTTCAGTAAATCACCGATACGGATTCCGTCGTTTCCGCAGATGGATAAAACACAGAAATCTGTCTCTCACTCTGACTGAGATACCTGTTATATTTATCACGTTTTCAAATCAATTTACATTCACCGATAGAGTGCACCACTTCCCTGAGCAATACTTTATTTTTCCGAAAATGCATTACGTTGACTAACTAGATATATTTAAATAATGCTTATAAGTATCTCTATCTTAAATAATTCCATTTCCAGATTGAAACTAACGACACCCCTTACGGCGTTTTGAAAATTCAGAACAGTCCACCAACCAGTACCACTCTTAGCTTCGCCAATCCAGTATACGAGCCATCAGCTCCGCCCCCAACTTACAAAGTTGAAGACGTCGTGATTCGTGGAAGAACGAGCGTCAGTACCACTGGTGGATTATCGGGAGTTAAAAGTTTGTTCTTCTATAATGCTTGCTTTCCCTGTTTTTTTCATTTCGTCCTAATCGTATATAGGAGGCATCCGAGTGCGTTGGGAGATCACCAAGATAATCTACCAGTACATGATCTCCATTTGTCTGGTCTATTTCGCCACCTTATGCTTGTATCCGGGTATCGCGTCTGAAATCATCAGTTGCAACTTGGATACTTGGATGCCGATATTGATGATGGCCATATTCAACGGGGCGGACCTCCTAGGGAAGATGCTGGCGGCTTCATCGTGGCACTGGACCGGTAATCGCTTAGTCAAGTGCTCTGCGGTCAGATTGATCATGATACCGTTGATGTTATTGTGCGCCGTACCGAGGTCTAAGCCTGTAATCGCCACCGAGGTGTTTCCGTTCATATTCGCGTTGATTCTCGGCTTAAGCAATGGAGTGCTGGGCAGTGTTCCGATGATACAAGCGCCCAGTAAAGTGGAAGATAGGTATAGAGAATTGACCGGTGAGTTTTAATTGGTAACTTTGATAAGTGGTTGAAATTTTATGTAGTAGTGTTCCACTTTGTCAAAAGTGATTAAGATAGTTAAAAGGAAGTGATACTTATGCAATCGGTCTCAACTAGTCACGATTCTAAAGTGAAACAAAAAAACCAGCGTTACTTATTCCTTCGATTTGTAAAACTGGTTACCTATATTCATGTCGAACAATTTGTCATCCAAATATGATTCTACTACAAATTACTAGGCAGGTAGCAGTGATGTTTAATAGACGTCATTATGACGTAATATCTATCCATTAAACGTCACTTTTCCACCTGGGTACATACCTACTTAGTAGCTTTGTTCGTTAATGTCCCTTTGATGACGCAACGCAAAAATTAATGACAAAATGATAAGTCTAAAAAAACAAACAAATAATTTACGCCAGTGGCCGCTCGTGACAATATTCAGTGGTGGGGCAAATCACGAGCCAACTCTCCCTCCAAAATATTTAACTTACCTACAGTCCCTGGCCATAATATTAGACGCACTTGAATTTTTTTCAGTTATTTCGAGTGTTGACTTTATAACAATCATTATTTTGTTATAAAAATGTTTTATTTTTTAATTTACAATCTTAGTAGCTAAACAAACAGAATAAAACTAATTTAAACTTAATAAAAAAAAATAAAAACTTCATTCGTATAAATTTTAGAAGAAAATCAATATTTGATGGAGCCACCTTTAGCGGTGATTAATGCTTGAATTCGCCGTGGCATGCTATTAATGCAGTTCTGAACGGTCTTCTGCATACGTGGGTGACGATTCCAGACATGTATAATTTTTTTCTATTAACTGGGTTTTTGTGGTAATGGCTTCCTTTGCTACCTCTCGCTTTACCAGCTCCCAAACATTTTCGATTGGTTCATGTCTGGGGAATTGCCTGACTAGCTAAGAAGAGGGATGTTACTCTGCTGCAAAAATGTTTTAATGGACCGAGCAGTGTGGCAGGGGGCTCTATCTTACATAAAAACGAACGGCTCTCTATTTGGAAACCAGTCCTTCAACTGATGGATCGTGTGGTTTTGGAGGACTTTCTTATACTGGTCCTGTTTGCAACCACAAAACACATCAAAAACCGTTTGTATCAGTCAAATATTAACGTGTCTGAGCGTGCCATACGGCGGAAGTTGAAGGAATTGGGTTTCAGGTCGTGTAGACCAGTTAGGAAACCAAAGCTGACAATGACGATGAAATCCAAGCGCTTTCAGTGGGCGAGCACAACCACAGGGACTTAAAATTCTGGAAATTGGTATTTTCGTTACAAATTGTTTAAATAAGCGTAGGAAATATCGTTTTCAACTTATTTTAGGTTTGTTTCAGCGATGAAAGCACATTTGAAGTTATGGAAAACAAAACAATTGTGCGTGTAGGGGAAAAATTCAATGCGGACTGTGTCAGACGAACGGTGAAACATCCCACAAAAGTTATGATTTGGTCTGTTATAAGCGGCAAAGGTACAGGAAGTCTCTACGTCGTCGAGGGTATCATGAAACAGGACCAATATAAGAAAGTCCTCCAAAACCACATGATCCATCAGTTGAAGGACTGGTTTCCAGATGGAGAGCCGTTCGTTTTTATGCAAGATAGAGCCCCCTGCCACACTGCTCGGTCCATTAAAACATTTTTACAGCAGAGTAACATCCCTCTTCTTAGCTAGTCAGGCAATTCCCCAGACATGAACCCAATCGAAAATGTTTGGGAGCTGGTAAAGCGAGAGGTAGCAAAGGAAGCCATTACCACAAAAACCCAGTTAATAGAAAAAAATTATACATATTTGGGATCGTCACCCACGTATGCAGAAGATCGTTCAGAACTGCATTAATAGCATGCCACAGCGAATTCAAGCGTTAATCACCGCTATAGGTGGCTCCACCAAATATTGATTTTCTTCTATAATTTATACGAAAGTTTTTATTTTTTTTTATTAAGTTTAAATTAGTTTTATTCTGTTTGTTTAGCTACTAAGGTTGTAAATTAAAACATAAAAGATTTTTATAACAAAATAATGATTGTTATAAAGCCAACAGTCGAAATAACTGAAAAAATTCAAGTGCGTCTAATATTATGGCCAGGGACTGTAGCACAGAAAAGCTAAAATCGTTGTTCATGTGTACCTTCGATTTCTCATGCATTTTAATTATTTCCCAGATGTGCATTAAATCCGTAATACCATCCTTCGCCCATGTTAATTCTCCTCCGAATAAAACGCAAGGAAAACAAAAAACAGCTTGCTTTTGGTCGTAACCGCAAATCCCATCGTTTTTTAAGCAGATGAACAAACATTTTGAGTTTCTGAAATGTTCAAATCCGATAGCGACCGTCCTATAGTTCTTTTAGTTCGAGTTTTTCCTCTAGGGGGAAATACGGAAAAAATGGTTTTTTTAATAGGTTGCGGATGCTGTTCATTGCAATATAAAACAACAAACACACACACGCATGCACGGCACAACACAGAAAAAAAAAACAGAATAAACAATGACGCTGTACGCGAGGTTGTTGACCTTGACAAAAAGAACTTCAAAATGGAAATTATTATTATTTTATATATTTTTTTTTGTCAGACCTTGTTTTGTTTTAAAATAAACAAAATAGTTACATCATATTTCCACTGTTTTTTCCCCCTCAAAACTACTAAATGCTTTTTTTTCGAAATTATTAAAAAAATCTCTGGCTAATATTTAATAATAACTTAATCCAAATCATTCTAGCCAACAATAATTAAATTAAATTTATATTTTAAATATTTGTTTTATATTTTACAGGTTACAGCTTTACAGTTACACTTTCATACTGTACTATGCTGATATAATAAATAAAGCTATAATTTAACACCAATTCAGACCACTAAAAAGTATGAAATGCGTTGGGAGATCACCAAGATAATCTACCAGTACTTGATCTTTATTTGTCTGATCTATTAATATAATATGCCGTAACATCTAATTCTTCTACGAATATTAAAAAATTCGCACCATTCGATCGACTCACTATCTCTAATATCTGTTTGGCGTCGTGGCCAATTTAATCCCTTAGCTAATACCTCTAGCTTCCCACCACTCATCAGCGAGTTTTCAAACAAAAAATTCTCCGCTGTATCTACCCCACTACATTTACAATCCGAATCATTAACCCTACCAGTTCTACATAAGTGTATGATTTAAAATTAACTCTATCGCCTGATACGACAAACTAACCCTCATTTACTTGAAACGGGTAACGTTACCAATAAATTTCCTAATCCACCTACCATTTAAAGTGACTACCCTGCCTTTAAATAAGATTAGCTTTAAACGCTTTTTAACTACCTACGCTAGAAGAGAATACTGACGAGAGTGGGCTATTTGCATCGAAATTGCGTTTGTATCTGTAAATTTGTTTTGTTATCAGCTGAGCAACGTATACTGAAACTATTTTTATCGCTAGATTTTTGTAAATGTATATTTATATTAATTAACGACGAACACTCTTTGTATATCTTCCATTTCTCAGGTAATATGATGACTCTCCTGTACAATTGCGGTCTGACCATGGGTTCTCTGATGGCTTACTTCATCGAATCGGCCTTGGGTCCTGTAGACGACGTTCTATGCGCCCACACTTCTTCTTCTTCAACAGAAGACAGTCACCAAGAAAATTTGTTGAACGCGACCACATCAATGATTCCCAGCTCTCACGCTTTTACCACCATGTCCGCAGCGTTTTGGACGACGTTATCGGAAGCGTCGCCCACTGTTGCCAACACTACGGCCGGTAGCAGTCGATAAGAATGCGGAAATAACCAGATCAAACTTGATATAATACTCCTCGAACGGTCCTTATTACATATATACCTGATATTTATTAATTAGTATTTTTTTTTCCTTCTTAAGAAGTGTTAAAACTTTTTAATTTTACGTTGTAGTTCGCAACCTTTCATACAAACAAGTGTAGAAAAGGTTGCCTAACGAGAACTTTTGAGGAAAGGCCAATACATAATTATTATTTACAATTTCATGTATGTATAATCTTTGAAAATTTTCCCACCATACGTTATATTTAATAACCTGTACAATCCCATTTGTATATTAAATAAATTAAAATATAGTACAGATTTATAAAGATATCTGTTAATACTATTATTAGAAACTCGGTGTATATACATATATATATCTGTTATTTTTTTTGAATAATTTTATCGAAGAGAGAGAAAGAAAGAAAGAGAGAGAATGGTTAAGTTTGCTTGTTTATTACTATTGTATCTATATTATAATTATTAAAAATGTTTACTAGCGACGTAAAACTAAAATCAAAGCAAGTGAGAACTGTGAAATATGACGTTATTTAACTTGTATAATCAATAAAGATATCAAAAGAATCCTAACGTGTCTGATTATATTTTGAACCTATTTCCTGTAAAACTACAGACAAACATCTTAGAAATGCTATACAGGGTGTATCAGATATAGAGGTAAATATACTAATTTGTAGCAGCTGTAATCATATACAATCAAAAGATCTTAATGCACAGGGAGTCTATCTGTAAGTATTAACGAGAAATTTTTTTTTTTATAAATGCCGTGGGCTAGAGCCGCACCTGTATACCCCCACGTACCACTGTCATTCAGCTATAACCGCTGTTAGTTTTGTGTGGATCGCCGCTTGGAGTGCAAGCCACTTCGAACATTTTATTTAAATTCTTCCCGTCTCGAAAAAACGATCCTTTTCAGGACCATCATATTTATATAAAGAAAATCGAAGCTTGATGCATCGGCGCGGGAATGTATAGATTCATTTTTGCGCGACATCATAGTAAAAAGGCGTGTTTGCAAATTTTCTGTATCTACATTTATTTCTATGTAATTCGATTCAATTCATTTTGCGTTATATGATTAAATAAATCCAAAAGAAATAACTCAGATTCATGTGTACCGTTTTATAACAACTAACTCTCGATTACGACAAAGCAAAAGAAAATATTTACGTTTTTGTAACTACTTGAAGTCGCATATCCGGTGAAACTCGAACGTCTTATCAGGATATTAAAAATAATACTTAGAATGCTCTTAACAAAAAAGGAATGTTTATTTTATAAAAAGAAGAAATTTAAAATGCCTCAGTTGAGCTATTTTTACAAGGGCACACTGGCCGATTGGCCTTTATTTATTTAGAATGACGTTAAATGAATTTACGGCATATAATTAAGAATAATACTGAATGAGTGCAATGTATTTATACATAATACCACGTTTTAGCGGTGCTTAACATGACGTTCCTTGCATCAGCCCGAACTAAAAGAATTTTGTTTTCTACTATTTTACTTTTTTATTCTTTAATGATGAAATCCGGTTTCGTGTGGTTTGTGCTTTATATGATCGTGTAGTTAACACCCAAGCAAAATTTACTTTTTTATTTGATACACCCTGTATATAGAATCCTATTTAAGTCATCCTAAAACCGTTAACATGAGAATCAATATTATAATTGCTTCTTATTTATTTAGTTGCCATGACAACAATCACCACAATGTTATTCCCCCTCTATTTACCTATAAACCTACTCCTTCGATTCAATTCCTTCAACTTAGCACTTCGAAAATGTCCCACGTTACTTACGAAGAAGAGTGGCGCAAAGCTCAAGATCTCCTGGCCTCAACTTTGAGCAGCGAACCCGCTCAAGCCGAGCGCAGACAACAGAGGAAACAACTGGCCACGCTGTACGTGAGATACATCATGGTGGCCAATAGGTTATCCGTATGCGTGGACCAAATAGTGCAACCTCAGAAGAGGGCTTTGATCAGGAAACTTCTGGAAGCCGTTTTAGGACGGATACTTGAATTAAAAACGGATCTAGTCGAGGCGGATCTAAATGAGTGGAGCCATTTAGGTGAAATCATCGGTGAATTGAATGTAACCCCGTTGCAATGTGAGATACAAGTGCCCAGGTGTTTCATCAACGAACGCAGGAAGGAGTTGGCCTATAAGAAGAAGATTATAGATAGTGTTTTGGATAAGTTAGGGTTCTTGGAAAAGGTAAAGTATAAAAGGAATTTAAACTACAAAGTGTCTCTTCATATTCTTGCAAAAAGTTATTCACTCAAGTAAATATTATGAACTATACAGGTGTATCAGATATAGAGGTAAATATAATAATATGTAGCAGCTGTAATCATATACAACCAAAAAGTCTTAATGCACAGGGTCTATCTGTAAGCATTAACGAGAAAAAAAAATATTTTATAAATGTCGTGGGCTAGGGCAGCACCTGTGCCCAACCTAAATGCTGTCCCGAGTATACCCCCACATACCACTATCATTCAGCCATTACCGCTGTTAGTTTTGTTGGATCGCCGCTTTGGAGTGCAAGCCACTTCGAACATTTTATTTAAATTCTTCCCGTCTCGAAAAAAACGATTCTTTTCAGACCATCATTGATTTATATAAAGAAATCGAAGCTTGATGCATCGGCAAAAGCGCGGAATGTATAGATTCGTTTTCGCGCGATATCATAGTAAAAAGGCGTGTTTGCAAATTTTCTGTATCTACATTTATTTCTATGTAATTCGATTCAATTAATTTTGCGTTATATGATTAAATAAATCCAAATGAAATAACTCAGATTCATGTGGTACCGTTTATTAATAACTAACTCTCGATTCGACAAAGCAAAAGAAAAATATTTACGTTTTTTATAACTACTGAAGTCGCATATCCGGTGAAACTCGAACGTCTTATCAGGATATTAAAAATAATACTTTGTAGAGTTACGTAGAATGCTCTTAACAAAAAAAGGAATGTTTATTTTCAAAAAGAAGAAATTTAAAATGCCTCAGTTTTGCTATTTTTACAATGGCCTTTATTTATTCAGAATGACGTTAAATGAACTTACGGCATACCATTAAGAATAATACTAAATGAGTGCAATGTATTTATACATAATACCACGTTTAGCGAGTGCTTAACATGACGATTCCTTGCATCAGGCCCGCACTAAAGAATTTTTGGCTCTAAATTTCACTTTTTTTTATTCTTTAATGAAGAAATCCGGTTTCGGTGGGTTTGTGCTATAGATATGTCGTGTAGTTAATACCCAAGCAAACTTTACTTTTTTATTTGATGCAGCCTGTATATAATATTAGATAATAACTACATTTGGTGATTTGATTTTATTGTATTATTTTTTTATTGGTTTTTTTTTTAGATCTTATTAGGAAATGGCGGGTTTTCGTTTCTTTATAATTATAAAATAATAAAGAACTATCAGTTTGGAAAAGGTGTAAAAAGATACTTCCCACCCTAACAACCAAATTTAAATTTTCCGCCACTATTTTTAGTAACTTCAACGTAAAGGCATTAAAATAACTATCAATGTAGTACAAAATAGCCAACAAAATAGCAGGTAATTTTATGTTTCAACGTTGAAGTTACTACGGATAATTGCGGGAAATTTAAATTTGGCTGTGTGGGCAATTATTAAATTCTATTTTTTATTTACTGCATTTAATAATAAAAACTTCTCTGCGCTACCGGTTTCGGCTTTTTTGCCTTCTTTAGGTGCATTAATTATCTTGAATTAACTGTAAATACAAAATATCATAATTGAGTTAGTGTGACTGAATTTATAAATTAAGATAAAAAAATTGAAACTTTGCAATATTGAAATTTATAATAGTTAACTGATGTAAAATTGATTGGAAAGTTAGTAAGATTGATTACTAATTCATATTTTTAGAATTACCAAACTAAAAGGTGTGTTTTTTTTATTAACATTAAGTAATAAGGTTAATTTACAATGTGCAAATGGCTGCGCCCTGCGGCACATCTGAACATCCAACGCAAAAAAAAATAACTGATTAAAATATGAGCTACTTACAAAATGCAATAGGAATTTAAAAATTTTGAAAAAAATATCCGTCCAGTGAACCAAATTCAAATTTCCCACAATTATTTTTAGTAACTTCAACTTAAAGGTATTCAAATAACTACTAATATAATACAAAATCGTAGGTAATTTCATGCTTTAATGTTGAAGTTACTAAAAATAATTGCGGGAAATTTGAATTTGGTTCACTGGACGGAGTTTTGACCACCGCGGAGCTACACCAACGTGTTTTAATGTATTCTTTGGGTCCATATATCAGTTTTCAGAATTTCTAAATTTCGACTATTGCATTTTGTAAGTAGCTTATATACGTTTGCTCGCGCTGTTATTGCTGTTAGAGAGTTTTAGCAAGCTCACCCTAAAAGCTACGCTAAACGCTAAAATCACGTGACTCAATACGGTATAAACAATAGCGGGAGCAACCGTTTTAGAAGCTACAGAAGCTCGGTTGACTCGATTTCCGTATACTGCGCAAAGTAGCTTTCCTAACCACACTATTCAGTCGCGTGTCATCAAGTTGTCATAAACTATTCTTCATTGAATTTGTATTGTTTTTTATTGGGTGTTAATTCTAATTATGGAAGATTTATTAGCAATTGCAGTGTTGGAAGGTAACATTGATGTTGTGCAAGAAGGTTTATTGTACGAATTAATAAATTTTCAGAAAACGTATAGATTTAAACGAGTTACAAAGTAGTATCAGCCATTTTATTATCTCACAGTGTTGTTCCTGTATTCATAGTTATTTGTATCACTAGGCCAGAAACTACAGTTTTGCGAGTATGAGTACGGTTTGTGTAAGTACGAATACTCGCAAAAGAGTTTCTGGCCATGATACACTATGTTTTTTGGGCAGACAAATCTTAATTTTGAATTGAAAATAGAAAAGGAATTTTGACACTAGGGAGTTGACAGTATAAGTTGGTACATCATGTTACATACCTTAGTATTTTGACGTTTGCATGAATAAATCTTTTTCTGTAATTTTCTTTCTAGTTTAGCCTGTTAAAATTATCAAGATTTACATAATTTTTAATCTTATATCTGCAAAAAAAATGGATTTAAGCTTAATTATTTTAAATGTATTGATTTTATGTAAATATTTATTAAAATGGTTTATTTTATCATTCAATAGTATTGCAGAATAATAGGTGCTTTCCATTCACTCATAAAAGCAGTTCGGTAGTACTTCCGGTGTACTCTAAGTGCAATTTAAGCGTTTCTTTACTAAGGAGCACGAAACTCCCAATGTAACTTATTTGCTAGTGTTTTGTGCTCTAAATCAGAGTATCTAAATTCCATTTATGACAAGGTTTGACAGCTACAGCGGTTTTTTTAAAGTATTTGTGGAAAAATGTTTCTTTTTGCTTTGGTAAATGAAATGATTGCAAATTAAATAATACTATTATAATCGTTGTAAGATTTTTTTGACATTTTGAAGTAAGAATTCCTTGCGGTCACGATTTGTTGTTTACATCAAAATCTGATTTCTAGGTTAGGTTCCTTTCCCCCCTCTTTACAATTTAAAAGCACAAAAAGCGTTCCATTGGTTCTAAATTGTGTAGGTTAAGAGTAGAGTAGAGTAGTAACAAAGTAGGAGTGATAGACGGTGAATAGAAAGCACCTAATGTGAAAATGACAGTGTCAAACGAGATATATGAACATACCAGAGCTATCCTCTAGTGCAAAGTTTGCAATTTTAATTGACGTATATTTCCTTCCTTGAGACATGCAATAAGACATGTATACGATGATTTTAATTCAAAGCTTTAATACGTATAAAAAGATGACATTTACTTCTTTTGACATTCTCTACGTCAATTAAAACTAAAACTAAAACTCCTATTGAAAACCTACCTTAACTGTCTGGTACTAATGAGGGATTTCCGTTTACTAAGTCTAAAATCTGCATTTCGATGACTTGATATAAACAAGCCTGTTTCTCGAAGCCGTTGGTCTAATCTTGAAAGACAATTGTTGTAGGATATTTCCGGTTTGGGTAGCGGGCACGATGTTCTCGCAGTATCTCAAAGTCTGCCATCTCCATTATTTGCACCAAATATCATGTATACCAACAAGTACCATATTAATAGCGGAAACTTCAAAATGCATTTTTTTTACTTTATAGAATTCTATTTTCTTGTTATTGTTTCATTTGACCAAAACAAGGTCGAAGAGAAAATTCCTCTAACCGAGCAGCAAGCAATATTAATAGTACAAATCCACGAACGCGCCAGGCAAGGTAGACTCAGAGCGCAATTCATGAAAGAGGTGCGGAACATGAAAGAAAAATCAAAACCCACCCCAGACACCATGGCCGAAGAGGACTTTAAACTAAAAATTAGCCTACCAGCAGCTCTAAGGATACAGAAAGTTTGGCGAGGTTACATAACCCGCAGACAAACTCGCAGGAGGAAGTTGCAAGAGATGCTGCTGATTGGTATGATACCTCCTCCGAAACAGCAGAGCGCCGACATCAACAAGGCGTTGCAGATCGAAGAATATCGCAGGAATTTGCAGGAAATCAGACAGTTGGAATACGAAGCGACGGTTAAGAGTTGTAGGGAGGATCTGGAGAAGAATCAGCGTGGAAGTATATTGGAGCACATGAGCGATGAAATTCGCGGCTGGATGTTGGAATATAAGAACCACACCGGAAAGATTCCGGAATACGCGGGTCCTGAAAGGTCCTCCTCAAGGGCGCAACTCAGCAGGCAGGGTACCGATAGCGAGGTAAGCAAATCTACGCAAGGTTCCTCGAAAGATACTAAGACCAAATCGAAGACAAAGAGTCCCAAGGCGAAGGAGGAAAAGAAAGGAGCAGATGAAGATGAGGATGAGGGCTTTTCGAAAGCTATAGTGTCAGTTTTCCTTCCGGAGATCACGATACGTAAGGAGGAATACGACGATGTTTGGAGGAACAAGGACGAGACATCGAATCCTAGGCAATTCCATTACGCCGACCTCATAGAGAAGGAACAGATGTCGGAAATGGAGATACAATTGAGGAAAGTCGTGGACGATATGATGAGAGCTGAATTGCAGCTGCTCCAAGAGGCTTTCGACAGGGACCGTGGTTTTAAAGGGAAAAAACAGAAAGCCAGCAAAAGAGGCGCGAAGAAAAGCAAGAAGAAAAAGGAGAAGGACTTGACGCCGGATCGCACGACTGAATCGCTTTTCGAGGAGTTGGTAGCGAATGGAATCATCAGAAAGTAACTTAACTTGAAGATTATCTTCTTTTTCTAAAAGAAGATAATCTTTTTTTAATTTAGATACCCAGCAGTTTACTTTGACGATTTCAAAGGGGAACGATCATACAACGCTCCCTGTACCCTACAACAGAGGTTCAGATCCCAAAATCGGCTTAGGAGATCTGCGCCAGATCTTAAAGGAGTACTGCGTACTTCCAATGCTTTCCGATAACCTGCATCAATCCACACCTCACATAAAATCCCTTCTACTGTCAGGACCAAAGGGTAGCGGAAAAGACATGCTAGTCCACGCCATATGCACCGAACTGGCTGCAATCCTTTTCGATATAACGCCGGCTAACATCGTCGGAAAATATCCGGGAAAATCAGGCTTGACCATGTTGATACATTTGATCAGTAAAGTCTCTAGGCTGCTGCAACCTTCCATCATCTATATGGACAACGCGGAAAGGCCTTTCGTAAAAAAGATACCGAAAACTGACAAGACGGATCCTAAGAGACTCAAGAAAGATTTGGTGAAAATTGTCAAAAGTGAGAATTAGGAAAAACTCATCGGTTGTGCAAAAAAAAAGATTGGCTCCCGATGCTTTTAGATTTTTGGCCTGATGATCGTGTGATGTTAATAGGAGTCACTAGTTGCCCTTGGGAGAGTGATCAGAAACTCCTTCAGCAAGTCTATCAGAAATACTTGGTCATCCCAAGACCAGATTATAGCTCACGTTATGCCATCTGGAGTCATCTACTAGGGCAGTATAGTGCTATTAGTTGGAACTTTGATACGAGTGGAATTAGTCGAATTTCTGATGGATATACAGCAGGTTTGTACAATTTTTTTTTATAGAGCCTATATTTTATCTTAAAAGCTATGTGACTACACTAGGTTCAGGATGTTGCACTATTTGTTCTGAACAGAACAAGTTATTTGACGTCACAAAACAGCCCGAGATTGCGAACATGTTTCTGACAGAAATTTCGTATTCATTGCTCCAATTGTTGGGCACAATACTGGCTGATGCCGTCATTTTTTATTCGGGACCACTTACTCCTACACCCCAGTAAGAACAAAAAAAGCTATTCATGGCAATTTACTTTGTCCTGTTCGATGTTTAAAGAACACAATGCGGTATACCTAACGAACACCCAGCATATGCACTTCCTGTTCCGATCAGCCCAGAACAGGCTTAACCTACAAACCTAAAGATAGGCAAACGCTGATTGGGTAGATATTGTCGAAACTGCTCACTTGAACCGACATGTCATGGTTTAATTTTAAACATACATCACTGTGTATTAAACAAATCTCCTTCAAAGTGTCAGTTAAATGCAAATCAAGCTTAAGATGCAATCTGATCTTACTTGTTTTTTTTTCTGGTATTCAGTGAATCTGGCACTTAGTAACATTTTATTTTTGCACTTGCGACACTAAAATACAAAATACCCCATATATTCTTTTTAAATCACTGGTCACGTCCCTAATAGCCAAATTTAAATTTCCCGCCACTATTTTTTGTAACTTCAACCTAAAGGCCTTAAAATAACTATGAATGTAATACAAAATAGTAGGTAATTTTATGTTTCAACGTTGAAGTTACTAAAAATAATTGCAGGCAATTTAAATTTGGCTATGTGCGGTAATTTTGAAGATAAAATGAAGAGTTCACATAATATCTTATTCAAATAACAGGTGCTATAGTAAAGACTGTGCAAGAAGTAATGACAGTTAAGCGAATGGTGCAACTGCGAGTACACACTTTGAGCCCGTTGGAGTTAATAAACGTTCTGGCGAAACATCTAGCTGTATATAAAGAGGAAGAAGAAGCAATGGAATTGTGGTACGCTAAAACGCCTATGTGTAAGAGAAGGATAAGAGCCATGGAGATATTGGCGCAGGAGGAGTACGAGCAAGCGGCGAAACAAGCTAGCGCGAAAAGGAAATAATGATGATTTTCAAAAAGTATTATAATTTAGAATGCCTTTAATTTGGTTATGTGTGAGTTTTGTTAAGAAATAATATAAAATATTTGCATTTGAAATTGTGTTTCATTTGTGTTCATTCGTAATATATTATTTTGCAGCAAACAGCGAACTCATCTGAAAATCATATAACTGGAAAAAATAAATTTCCTTTAGAAAATTATATAGTTCTGTTTCTTAATCAACAAATTACAACAATTATAGCTGTGAGACTTATTTAAGTTAATCTGTAGTCATTTTAGAAGTTTCAAAATTGTATTTTATTCTATGTATCATAAAGGAATCGGTTCGTCTTGTTTCTTTTTTGCAGGAACAAACTTTATATCAAATTTTAGGTTTCTTTATTGGTGTTACACCAATTAGACTGGTGCATATTTTATCTTTTTCAGGTACGTAAAGAGTGGATCTTCTATCCTGTTTTAATCACAAGCTAGTGTAGAGAGTATAACACCAACGAACAAACCTTTTAATTCTACAATATGGCGCAAAAATTTAAAAGTGAGAAATGTCTTTCAGATACCTAAAAGTAGTCTTATGAACTTAATATTAACTGCAATATTTCATAGTATCACTTTTTACAAGTTACAAGTTCTGATTCTAATCTCGAAACATATAAATCAATGTGTTATTATTTTTTCTCTTCTCTCCAAAAAACGTGCGAGGATGCATGCCAACAGCTGACATCTAACACCGATTCTTGCACTATGCCAGCTGTCACCGTGCATCCCTTGAGCGAAAATCCGACGGAAGCATGGAAAGAAATCAGCAGACAGCAAAAAGTGCTGAAGGTAAACGTGAGATTGCCTACGAAGCCCCCTTCGGACAATCAAGTCAGATTCGTCTGCATGAGCGATACGCATTCTTTGGTACATAATATTAAATTCGATATTCCGGATGGGGATGTTTTTATACACGCTGGTGATTTCTCTAAATGCGGGCATGTGGACGAAGTGAAGGAGTTTAATCGGTGGCTAGGTAAGTAAAAAAAAGGTGTTCTACATAAATGCTTCCATTCCAAGATAAATACATGAAGTTAAGAAATATCAGTTTGTAAAGTGATGTGCAGGTGTATTTGATGTTGTAGAGCCCTAAGTTAGTGAAGAAAATTGGTGGTTCATGTTAAATAGTTAAATTTGGAGTGATAAGCTATTTTGTTGCTTAATTTGTAGGTTATGAAATAGCTGGAACATAGGAGTTATTCCTTCTTTTATTGTAAATAAACATTGGGATAAATTGAAGTTGCCTATTTTCGCAAACCTTAGTCGCAATTGCTTTTTTCCTCATATTATTTTTTAATATTCAGTGATTTTAGTTTTAGTCATATATGTTTAGTGCATTATTTGACTTGAGCAAATTATTGAGGTTATGGTGTTGTTATTACTAGTGTTGGGCATAATCGGCATGATTTAGTTGTTCACATTCACTGACACTCATATTTGAAAATGTTCTACAAAAAACAGTCGAGTTCTCGAATGGTATGAGAAATTATCTAATTACCATTAACAATAAGTTGAAGATAGACATAAGTAATGCATCCATGCAGCAAAATTTAATTTTTAGTAATTTAAACATCAAAACCATAAAATCACCAAAGTATTGTTTAACTAACTTTATTAATTTATTTATTTTCATGAAAGGAACGTTACCTCACAAACATAAAATCGTAATTTGTGGCAATCACGAATTGAGTTTCGATCCGAAATTCGTTAGTATATTTAAGAAGAGCTTCGAACCCTCTTCGAGACATACTGGTATCCTTACGAATAGGAAAAATGTCAAGACTTATGGCGACGGAGAAGACGAATTGGAGGAGGCCGTAAACACGCTTAATATTCGACAGTATTTAGACAATTGTATCTATCTCGAAGATTCATCGGTAGAATTGTACGGAATTAAAATATATGGATCACCATGGTAAGTCTTAATTTTATGCTAGTTGTGATATTGAGTGAGTTTCAAAACGAAGCAAAAAATGATTGATTAGGTATACTGTTTATTTATTCATTTTTGATAGTTAGCGTTTTAAATAATTGTTTAAAAGGAAAAACTATTATTTTACTGAAAATCTAGGGGATTTTTTAGCTATAGTTCCGTATATGGACCACAGATTTGGCGATTTATTTGTATATTAACGGAATGCTCATGTTTCGTCGAATTCAAAATGCCTGTATCCTTTTTTTTAAGCAAATAAATATAAATGAAAAATCAGTGTAAAGAGTGCTATTTCCAGGTTATGTCGCACGCACATTTTGACATTTTTGACGATTGGTATTGGCCGTGTTACTAAAAAATAACCAATAATTTAGACAAAATAGGCGCCAAATTCAAATATGCTTGGCAATTTCTTATTCGTAGACAACATTATGATCTGTCAGATCATTTTTTTATTGAGAGTAAAATGTTAATATAAATAGATGACAACTTTCTTCCATAAAGAGAATAGATATATTGTTCTTTTTCTTAATATCTTTGGGGCTCCAACTAAAAATGCCCACACATTAATACATGTTATGAATTCGCTGGTTCGCAACAATCGATCATTGTCTTATTTAATAAAACACCCCTTTGCTTAACTACTGCTGTGCACTGAGAGTACCAAAGAAAATGCAAAATTTATTATATAAAAAAAAGAAAAAAAAACATTTAGTTACAAATTGCAGAAAAAAAAACTATGGGCTTAGGGCTCTGGCCGAAATCAAAAACCGCATTAGACTCTAATTTACAAAAAGGTACAAAAGGTAAAATAGTTCAGGAAGATAGTCCTTTTTTTATAACAAAACAATCCACGTGGTTTCAAAATTAACCAAACTAAATTAAACGTGGACAATTCAAGTAATTTACGTAAATGAAAACTTACATACAAGCACAAAGCTTCTATTCACCCAACCCGAGGTGATTAATTATAAAATACAAATCAGCAAACTTAAAAAAAACGAACAAAAATTAACTCTTTAAACTTAATATATCTTCCTGCACGAAATAATAAAAGATCTTATATCTAATTTGTGTACACAAGAATATAATACCAATTATTATATAGAGAGTTCCTTGATGGATGAAATAGATCAAAATTAACGAAACAAATCTTTAAATAAAAATGAAATACCAAAATGGCAGCTACAACAAAATAAATTTACATGTACTTATACCGGTATCTTTGTCAAGGGCTAGTTCCTCTGAAGGTTGAACCAAAAGGTCAGTCGCATACATATAAAAATCCTACTCACGCGCTACAAGCAGCGCAACCGCATCAAAAATCAGTCCGCCGACGGACAAAATCACAAAACATAACATAAACAATACAAGTGAACGCAATGTATACAACTGAATGAAATTAATTTAAACAAACTGAACAATTAAATAAACAAATTAACCAATCAAATCATTAACTAAAACTTATACAAAATAAAACAATTTGAAATTTCTCGCAACATTGACAAAGGCTTATAGAATTAAACAAGAAAACACTGAATTTACGACAACCGGGGTGCCAGGCCACAGCACTACGTTTATTAAAATGGAGGTTTAATGTAAGACGCGGTTTTACAAGAGATTCGGATTTTTTTTTAAGACAAGTAATGGTCACGGAATCTGACGTCGTGTACAGCGGAAGTACAACCCGAAAACGTCGGGCAACAGAATGATTCTTATCCCGGCTTTTCAACGTTATAAATATACCTTCCGAGAGAAGTTAAAGGTTCTCTCGGAAGGTATATTTATAACATTGAAAAGCCAGCATTGGCAAACATAGGCTATGTTGGACTGATTCATGGGTGATCTTTCGTTGTAGTATGGCTATTATAAACAAACAGAAACACAAGTCGACATGGTATAGTTCGATGCAGCGGTAAGACAACAGGAAATGTATATGCCGATTTGGGAAATAGCGTAAGTGACAACCCAATAAACCAATTAATATATCATTGATGGATATTTTACATAAATCGCATACCTTCTGCAACGAATGTTATGTATCTTGTAACTTACAAGTACTTTTCATGTACACACGATGTCGCCACATTGAAATATGAATGTAATGTATCATATTTGTTACTATGTAGCTTCAACGTAATGTAACATTTATATTATATTAATATATTATATATAAGCATTGTAAAATAACTTACATATACATTTAATATTTCACAAAGATACTTACCTTGTAACATCTATATAACTGCAATATATTTTTTACCACAGTTCATACATCTCAGTAATATTATGGATTTTACGCCACGGGAAGGTCATATAATACAATAGCATACATTCTTATAAGACCTTTTATATGCTTTTGGTCCTATTTGGAATCCTGTCTCATTATTCGTTTTAACTGTTGTATTGTGTACACATTAAAAAAAAAAAAAGAAAAGAGAAAAATACATACATTTGTCACGTGTGAGGTGGCATCTAAAAGTTTAATTACCCTCACTGATAGTCGGCCTTTACAACCGATTAAAGAAAATATATTACACATTCAAAAGTGGTATATTTCTCATCTTAAAATTATGCTACATTATACTAATGATCTCTATGCATAATATTACTAAAATTTTCCAATTTTTTTAATCTATTGCTTTTCACATAGAGCAAAATTTTCTGGATTGCACTTTCTGTCTCTGAAAACAAATATTTTAATAAATATATTCCTACATTTTAATAACTATAAAACTCACTAGAGGATAGTGTAGGAGTATTGGTGTATGACGACTCTGCTAATCCTACAAATAAATATCGTATAATGCCCAGAGCATTTTCATTATTATTATTAACAAATTTATTACCTTCCTCATTCAAGATTTTCTCACCAACAAATTCTGGAATTCTATAACAAATAATAACATTTTAACCCATAGTTCAGAATAAAACCCAATTTTTAAAGTTATACCTATATGCTAAATTGTATAAGCTATAAGTATAGGTACCTAATGTATTGCTGGAAACTGGTGTTGTTTGGGTACATATCACAATTGGAAAGTTATCTAAGTTATTATTGACATTGAAGACACCCCTAAAAATAAAATTAACATAATAAATACGAAAAAAGCAAGCGTTGTTTCTGAAATACAAAAATTTTACATTTACTGCGGTTGTTGGCAGGCGGGAGTATCGTCATTATTATCATCACAAGCATCATCAGAAGCTCCAGTAGTCCTTATTTTCTTCTGCTTTTTCTTCTCTTTCCCTTCCCTTGCTCTTCTGTGGATGTGTAATCGCTGTCGAGAGCTTTTTTTCTAGCAATTTCCAGTGTGTATTAAATATCATAAGTATAATACAACAATAAAATAAACTAAATACCACACAATTGCAATGACAGATATTTTGAATAGTATAGCGAAACTGAATAAGAAATGCTTTAGGTTAATGAATGATACAGGAAAAACGACACTCTTTACAATTATTTATTTAATACGATAAGAAAGAAACTTACCTTGACTGTAACTGAATTGGGCAATCCATATAAGTCATGTTGTCAAAAGGGAGAACGCTTCTTAAACATACTGCGATGTTTGTAAAAGTGAAATGGGGCGCTGATAGGTCGTAGCGAAAACTTTCTACACCGCTTGTATACGGTCCCATTTAGACTACGGTTGTTCTCTTTTTGGTGCTGCTAAAAACAATCAACTTCGCAGACTGAAAGTGCTTCAGAATAAAGCCCTTCGCATGTGTGTTGGCGCTATGAGGTCTACGCCGGTGGAGGTTTGTATGTTGAGGCGAAGAGCCTCCATTAATTTACGTTACAATTTTTAGCTTCGAAGCATGTCTTGAAACTGCTTGCTGGCAACTCCAAGCACTTGGTATTTAACATTAGAAGATTGATGGTACTGCTTGAATCGTCGAGATACTGGGGCTAATTAGAAGTAAGCCGTTACTGGTGGAGGCACTGAAGTATATTTGCCGCTTAAACCATTTGTGCCCAAGCTATGTTTGTCAGAGGTCAATTATTATCAAAATCTCAGGACCATGCCATTAGTTTCCCGTGCTATGGCGATATTCTCCGGAGAATAAGCTTATTCACCAACAATTGATTGAATGTTTTAGCTCCTTCTTCCTTAATATATACTGACGCTTCTAAGTCGGGAGGAGGCTTGCGGATGTGCTTTCTTAGATTTGACTCGCAATGTGTATCGTTCGTTTCAAACTGAATAGTGGACTTACTATATTCTCGCGGAGGCGAGGCTGTATTGGAAGCATTGTATTATGTAGATCATCATAATATCCAAGATGTTACAATCATGTCGGACTCGAAAGTATCCTAGGGCCCTGCGAATAGAAATCGATTTTAAAATACATCCTTTGATATGGAATTTTCTTAAAAAATTTGATGATCTTGTTTATAGGTCCATATCCATTAAGTTTTTTGGGTTAAAGCCATAGTGGTATAGGCGCAAACGAAAGGTGGACTTTAGCGAAAGAAGCGATAGGGATGAACAGGATTGTGTGGCAGGATCTGTATGTACAGGACATCCTCGTTTCTGCAAGAAAGCTTTCTTTGAAAGACCTATGGGAGACACAATGGCAAAATTTCCGTCAAAGTGATTAACCAGTACGCGCTGATTCATCATCAATATTTTCATACCGGTTGGAAATCAATGGCGATCCATTTCCAGGTATTGTTGTTCAAACCATCGCTCGTCTAAAATTTGACACGGAATATTTTTGTTAACGAAACTAAGAGGCCAAAGTTGGTCTCGAGGTTTTACGTTTGTGCTATTTGTGCTCATTTCCAGTCTGTGGTTACATATGGGTTGCTAGTTTGGGGCGCTTCGGGTGATATTGAGCGTGGTATTTAAGTTACAAAAGGCGCGCAATTCGCGTACTGGCAGATGTCTCGTCTTAGAACAAGCTGCCGACAATTATTAAAGATCTGCAAATTATTTAAACGTTGCCCGGATATACATACTGCATCTACTTTTGTTTGCAAATCAAAAATTTATTAATTGTATCCCAGATGACACAGCATCACTCTATAATACTGGGAATTGAATGTTGATGGAGATCCCACTATTATAGTTTAACTTTTACTCAACGACTTCATTTTACTTAGCAATCAAAGCCTTTAATAAATTGCCCATTTGCTTCAGCAGTTGCCACTGCAGTTATTAAAACAGCTAAAAAGATGCTGCTTGATAAGAGTTACTATCATTAAATGAATACATGAATGATATAAATTCTAGGATAACTTTATTGTACTTAAGCTAGATTTTAAATTCGATATTATTTATTTTTACTGTTTTTTGTAACCTTTTTATATTGTAACTGCAGGACGTCTCCTATGCTGCGGATGCAGTCTAAAGGATCAAATAAAATTAATCTTTATTATTATTATTATTTCCTGCACATCTGTATAGGTTGGGGCTTGTGGATTCACCCGTCTGTGAGTGTGGGTATGAAGTGGCCGATTTAGATCACATTATTCTGGGTTGCCCTAAATATCAGCATTACAGGACTCGACTGATTCGCGATTTGGCGAACCTGTCAATAACGTTTCCTACAAGGGTGGTTGATCTTTTAAGCCGAGAACAGCTTCAAAGTGTACGAAGTTTTGCTTAAATTCATTGAAGCGCGGGGATTCGAGTTTAACAGTAGAGTAGGTGTATTGGGGCGTTTGGTAACCTCTGTACCTCTCTTACCATGATTCTTTTGTATGTATGTCATAGTTTCTTAAACTTTTCTTTCGAACCGCTAATAGGTCTTACTTGAAGTGGCTAATGGGCAGAAGCCAAAATAAATAAAAAAAAAAAAAAAAAAGAAAACACCTCTCATGTGATGACAAAACACACAGCAATGACCGGCAAACGACTAATAATATCACAAGGTTTATACCTATACTGTGACATAACCACATGTATTACATTCTGTTACTGGATGAATCGTGATCATATCCTGAATTATATAACATTTACATATTTTACACGTTACATTGTTATATAACATACGTATTTCACTATAAAGGCAAATTTATACAACAGATACATTAACTGTGTGATATAACAACAAGGGCACGTACATTGTTTACATCCATATTTATGTTATATGGCTAGGTAATATTACAGTGTAATCCGGTTGAATCGTCATTGAGATGTAACATAGATATGTTGGTTTATTGGGAATTATATGGAAATAGCACTTTTTACGCTAATTTTTCAACATTTTATATTCATTTGCTAAACAAACGCGTTTTTTTTTTTGTACTCTTTATATATTTCGAAGCGATTTTCTATTTAGGCAGCCGGAATTCGGTAATTGGGGTTTTAATTTGGCACGCGGCAGCGAAATCCTGCAAAAATGGGATCTAATACCGGATGATACCGATATCCTGGTCACGCATTCTCCGCCCCTAGGCCACGGCGATTTGGTTTGCTCGGGCGTCAGAGCTGGCTGCGTCGAGTTATTGACAACCGTGCAACGGCGAGTGAAGCCGAAATACCACGTTTTCGGACACATACACGAAGGTACGTCTCTCTCATTTCTTACACTCAATACATGTATTTATAACTATATATGGTGAATTTTAGGATATGGGTCTCGTCCGATGGTAAAATAATCTACATTAACGCGTCCACATGTGATATTAACTATATGCCGAATAATTTACCGATAGTATTCGATTTCACGCCACCATCCGGTTTTACGAAGACGTGAGTTATTCCCGCAAATCTGCTACGATGACGATCACATTTTTGCCATTAGAGTCTCGCAGTTTTAATAAATTTATCGATTTTCGTTTTAGTTTTAATAATCAGCCAAAGGTAAAAAAGAAAGTTGTATTTCTAATAGTCGGTTTTACTAGTGTAAATATATTTTTAATTTTACTTTAATATATGTAGTGTACAAATAGAAGTATGGGTTAAAAGTTAACATAGAAAATGAAATTAGGTATTGGTACATCCCCATACTACACAAACTTTTAAAAATAGCTTTTCTACCAATACCTAACATTTATTATTATTCTTATTATTATTATTTGTACAAATTAAGATTTACTTCTAATATGTAAATTTCTAATCTGTTAAACACACAAAATATGTGTAGAGCCATACTTTTGCTATGAGAGCCGAGAAACCCATGACATATAATTAATAATGATATTTGACAATTTTTCCCCACGTTGGGCGCCAATACTTACCTAGTTGGTATTACTAAAAGGGTAATTACATGGTCTGTATAAAATTAAATGTAGAATTTTCCATATGAAAAATAAAAAATATATATAAACTATATTGTTTCATTTAATAATAATAATAATAGGTTTTCTTATTGTCCAACAGTACAGACCAATTACAGGACAAAATTATAAAGTAATTTCATGCATGCATATACATAAATTGTATGTATACAAAAAAATTGAATATACTTATACAAAAATAACAAAGTAAACATAAAAAAATTATTAAATAGGCTGGAAAATATGTCAAAATAAAAATTGTCTGCGTTTCTACACATCGTATAGAGTGGTGATTGCCGAAGTAAATTAGTTTTCGGAACAGGAACGGAGAACGTAGTTGTAAAACGAGCAGAGCAGCGAGGCACATGAAAATTTACACCACCAAGAAGTTGAGAGCAGTCGATCACACCATTAATTAACTTCCACATAAACCTACTACTGTGAAGCTCTCTGCGAGTGGATAGAGATTGTACATTATGACGGTCTAGCAAATATTGGTAATCAACTCGTCGGGGTGGATAAAGAGAGGTCTATCCTAAATGATAGAAATTTCAAAAAAACGACGCTGTAAACGCTCCAAGAATAATTGATGACAAATATAATAAGGCGACAACACTACAGAAGAATATTCAAGAGAACTAATAATAAAGGCCTAATACAAAGATTTTAAGGTATCAACATTAGTGAAATATTGGGATATGCGCATAATAAAACCTAGTTTCTTAGAAGTTGTGGATTAATATGCGGGTTGAAAGTGAGACGACTATCAAAAAGAACACCAAGATCCTTGATGGTTTCAGATTTGGATATAGGTTGATTTTGTATATAATAGATGGTTGCAAAAGGCTTAGTTTTTCTGCAGTAGTTAACAACATGACACTTACTAACATTTAAATTTAAGTTATTGTTCAAGCACCATTGAACAATTGTTTCAATATTAAGTTGAAGCTGGGCTGAATCAAAACGAGTAGTAACGGTTGAATAAATCTTTAAATCATCACCGTATGCTAGTACAGGACATGAGAGTGTCTTTAAGTATCATCAAATATATTATGATAATAAAGAGCCCAAAATTTGACCCCTGTGGAATACCCGAGGTTGAAGAAACAATTTGACGAAAAACCCACTGTAAAAGACGTCATTAGATCTATTGAGAGGTAAGAATTTTAGTAATCTAATAAAAGATGGACTTAATGCAAAGCCACTCAACTTTGTTAAAAGAATGCCATGATCTATTGTGTCAAAAGCACTAGAGAGTCTGTATATACTACATCTACCTGTTCTCCCATTAGCCAGATTTGACTTAATACTGGGAAATAAATTGCTAAATTAGTAACCGCTGATCTCCCTGGTATAAAGCCATGTTGATGCGCACATAAAAGAGTTTAATATTGTAAGGTTTTTTCTATTCTTAAAACGTTGTCGGGGTTTATAAAAATACACAGGGGATACATTTAAATTAACTTGATTTATTAACGCACTTACTTAAAGTCTAATAAATAAGATGAAAATAAACACTAAAACTAAATCACTCACTACTTACTATTAAAAATCACTTAATTATTAATGTCTTAATTTATGTAAACGACTTATTTCCACCGATATTTGTATTACACGTACTAATACGCTCATATTTATTTCCACCCGCTATTGGCTTATCTGCACAATTGAACTCGTACTCACTGACTGACTTCCCGGCCAATCCCCACGCGTTATTTATATCTGGCGCGAAACTACGAGATTGTTCGCGACGCATCTAGGGCGTCCTTCCTAGATTCAGGAGAATAATCGCGACTCTTCGACCCGGTATTGCCCTCTGTCGTTCCTCTTTGGAACCTCGTACGTAGGTCTTTCTTCCGCTATGCTAGCGCCATCTAGGGGCGCCTATTGAAACCGCCAATTTAAAAATTGGCGCTCGTCACAATATTATTCAAAATATACGAATAGATGATGTTCTCAAACACTTTGGCAAAATTAGATAGAAGAGATATGGGCCTGTATTTTTTAATAGCTGATAGGTCACCTTTTTTATGAATAGGCAGGACTTTAACCCTCTTCCAAACGTTGGGAAAAGTGGAAGTGCTGATGGCGAGATTAATAATAATACATAAGGGATGAGAAATAACAAATCTAATATCACGAAGAAAGAAGCTAGGAAACATATCATCACCAGAGGTAAACTTATCTTGAAGTTTTGCTAATATTCTGGTATATTAAAAAGGAAAAGAAAAAAAAAGCAATAATTATGTAAACATTCCTTTATTTGACCCTAAATAATTATAATAAGTGCTTTTCGTATATACATTTTCGGGTTTTACTTGTACAGTCCATCTTCGATCGTACCTTAGTTTTTCTCTTATTTTTGTTTTGTTTCTAGCCAACCAGTGGTGATCAAAATCATCAGTTTCAAAAGGAGATTCTTTTTTTTATTGTTATTATTTTATATATTATTTTACAAAAAAAAGTAAACGAGGGAGGGGGTAGAAAGAGTAAAGAAAATGGGCCGTCCCGGTCGCCTGCGGTCAAGCTAAAGTAAAATGGAGAGCGTAAGAGGAAGAAAACGTTTTCGTCGCGAACCCTTCACTAACTGAACAGTTGCTCCGTCGCCCGCTCCAAGTCCCAGTTGTACGAAGATAAGGCCACGCGGGCCCTGTGGTCGTCTACGCCCATGTCTTGCAATCTCTTGATCTTCTCGTTGAATTCCGTGTGTTTACGTGTGGTACCTCTAGGAGAATACGAGATTAAATCGAAATTATCCGTAAAACAAAGGAAGGATCGAACAACCTCCGGCGTATATGTTTGTCCAATGGCGTGCCGTCATTTGGAACATGTCTATGTCTTCTTTGAATTGTTTGGCTACGACAGCGTCTTGGGGATCGTCAGGTTCTGCTGCCGATAGTAACGCTTGCAGGGAAAGTAATACTGTTCTCAACGTCATAGCTGCCGCCCTAGAATTTAAAATAAAACGTATCTACATTGTGTCAGATAATAGATTTACTCGATAGACGAACCATTGGTCTTTTAATATGTCCAAACAAATCGCTCCTGTGAACCGAACTGATATTCGGGTGCCATATTTTTGTTATAAATCGAACCTGGCGGCGGAAAAAAAAATGTTGAACACTATGTAATTTGCGATATATCAAATTTTGTAATAATACATAAATTATTGCAATAGATGTCCAACCAGTGGCGGGTGGTGCTTACGTTTTACTAGGGCCATTGCAATGTATGTATGAATAGAAGGGTGGTTTACACTGCGACCTAAAAGATCTATTGTGTCCCCCATTCTTGCTGCTTTACAGCTGGCCTGTCCAATCTATTCCTTTTAGAAAGTGTAGGATGTCAGAGGGCCTCAGTCTAGGTAAGTCTCCCTCTTCGATTTCACATGCTCCCAGGTACAATGCCCTCGAGTTGCACAGTGCTACGCAGTTTGAGAAGAGGTGGATGGATGTTTCATCCTGTTCCCCACAAAATCTACATTCAGGATCTTTTTCCAATCCAAGCTTACTCAGGTGTCCTTTCAGTCTACAATGGCCTGAAAGTATTCCTGTTAATATGCGAACATTGTTCTTACTCAGGTTGATGCATTCTGTAAACCTCTTCTGGTTATAAGTTCCCAGAAGAATTTTACTTTGCCTCATTCCCTGGAGGTTTTCCCAGTAACTGGATTTTCTCTGCTCCATTTCCATTTTTAGTTTCTTCAGTATTGTACTGCTACTTAACCCGCAAAAGGGTTCAGGCCCTACAAAAGGCATTCCAGCCCCTTTTTTTGTGAGGTTATCCGTTATTTCGTTTCCTCCACTCCTGTGTGACCCGGAACCCACAGGAGGGTACTTTATTTCTTTGCCTAGCTCATTTAGTTTCCCTAGGCATTCCCAGACCATCTTGGAGCTGATTTCATATGAGTTCAGCGCCTTGATGGCTGCTTGACTATCAGATACGATGATAATCTCCTGCTTCCGATAGTTCCTAACCATAATGAACTGAACACATCTTCCAATAGCGTGTATTTCCGCCTGAAATATACTTGGGTATTTTCCCAAGCTTTCGAAATATGTAGTTCTAGACCCATATATTCCTATTCCAGTTCCTTCTGCCGTTTTAGAGCCATCAGTGTACCATTTGATGGCATTTCTATTCAAGTTCAAGATGGTTCTTTTGCTCCATGCTACTGATGCATAGGTGATGATCGGTCTCACTATCGCTGTATACATCCAAAGCAGTATTTTTGGGTTGCGTCCCCAATTTTTCCCTGCAAAGTTTCTACACACCATCAGAGCTCTTTTGCCTTGTTGGTTACTTCAAATTCATGTTGTTCCATAGAAGTTTATTGTCTAGGGTAAGGCCTAGATATTTAACTTCCGCTCTCCATTCTATATTTTGCCCATCCAGTTTTATGGTTCTAAGATTGGATTTTCTTTTCCTGGTAAATGCTACTAGCGTTGTCTTAGTGGGGTTGACATTGAGTCCCATCGATTGACACCATCTTCTCGTGAAATTCAAACCTCCTTGAACTATGTCACAGAGGGTATTCTCAAATTTGCCTTTTGCGTATATGACAATATCATCAGCATACCCTTGACAAGATATGCCTAGATCCGTCAGTCCGCATAAGAGTTCGTCTACTATTAGGCTCCACATAAGTGGGGATGTAACTCCCCCCTGTGGGCATCCTCTGGTCGTATTAAGCGAGATGGTCTTATGTCCCACCTCCGCCTCCACCGACCTGGTAGACAGTAGATGCGACATCCATCTAGAATTCACGCCGTCTACCCCCTATTAATTAATGCTTTTTTGACAGACTCGTGTAGAGTGTTGTCAAGAGCACCCTCTATGTCTAGAAAGGCGCACACTACGGTTTCTTTATTCGTCAGGGCATCTTGGATTTGGTCCATCAGCTCCACTAATGCAGTCTCAGTGGATTTGCCTGTTTGATAGGCATGCTGACAGGGGTGCAATGGCACCCGCTCCAAGATGTCTGTTCTGATATAGTTATCTACAGCCTTTTCCACCGTTTTCAAAAAGAATGATGTGAGGCTGATAGGTCTGTGGGATTTAGGGTGCGTAATGTCCTTTTTCCCTGCTTTTGGTATAAAGGTGACTTTAGCCCTTCGCCAGGCTTCTGGAATGTACCCCAACTCCAGACTACTTCGGCTTATTCGAATCATGTGAGGAAGGATTTCTTCCTGCCCTTTCTGAAGTAGGACTGGAAAGATCCCGTCTACTCCCGGTGTTTTGAACGGCTGAAAGGTATTGAGGGCCATTACAATGATCTTTAATTTCTTTTTCTCTTGGTTTTAAGAATTGAAGCTTTAAAATTACAATGATCTTCGTATAAGTTCGTATATCGGATATAGCACACGAACTTCAATCACTGCATTGGCCCCGCCTGTGACGTATGCACCAGCTGCCACTGTGTCCAACTTGGATAATATAATATATATGTGGAACGAACATCATTACATAACGAAGACTTTATGCATATGCTCATAATAATATTAAAATAAGAATGTTTACAATCACAAATGCAAATAAAAATAACTACGGATGTTCAATTAGTTGAACTCTTTTACGAAAACATTTTCCTAGTTCTTTGTGCACTTGATTCTTTGTTTTTGTCTGAATGAATTGATTACACCATAGCTTTCATTTTCATAAAAAATTGTCATTTTTACGGATCTTTATGAGAAATACGTACTATAATTGCCATAATTAACATTAACAGTTGAAAGTTATCAAAAAATCATTTTTTTTTTCCTTATTGCTCTAAAAACCTCTATGTATAAATATCATGTGGGTTTAGAAATTATTGCAAAATCCATAGATATATCAAAAAGTATTGGATGGAGTGACAGAAACTAAAACTGAATATCCTTGTTAGAAAAGGTTGCTTTCACAAGCTATTAAAACTTAAAAACCCAACATCTTGGAAATATTTAAAAGAAACAATAAATTTTATATTTTTGTAAAAGCAGCAACCCAAGTAGAAGAATGACGTTTAATGGACGTAGATATTACGTCTAGTACGTTACATTGACGTCACTCTGTTACCTAGGAATAGGCCGTAGTCTGGTAAGTATGAGTTGCCGGCCTCAGGTGATTTTTGGTTGAAAATTGAGGCATATATTTGACCGCCTAGAAGTAGCCCACAGCCAAATTTTCAGCAATTTATTTTTTATATGATCGCTACCAACGGCTTAAAATTATTTTGATATCTATACAAATAACTGCAACAAATTGTGGATTTATCAATAAATAAATAAAAAAAAATATTGTAAGCATTTCTGCTAAGTTAAAAGTTACACTCATAGCTGAATGTTTTTCTTTGCCTATGTCGTATCGTTTGAATCGTCTAGAAAAAAAAATTGAGATCGTAAAGGAATGGTAAGAGAAGATTTACAAAAAAGTTGGTGATTGCACCAAAATGATTACGTTATTTTGTTAAAAAAAAAGTGAAAAACAAAAACTAAAAAATTATTTACGTGGTCGACGGAAACCGAATTATTTTTTTTTTTCTGATAGTCTCCAAAAAGCTGCATATTCACTTTTTTTACGTTCCGATCAGACAACACAATTCAGAGCTAAAAAATGCTGTGGGCCACTTCTGGGGGGCAAATATATGCCCTAATTTTCAGGCAAAAATCGCCATTGCTATTTGATTATAACCTAACCTAGAGTGACGTGTGACCCCATTTGTTATATTTTTTGGGAATTTTAAAAAAATATATTTTGTTTTTAAATGTCAAATAATATAAAAACATAAACAGTATCTAAACTATTTTTCGAAATTTAATATAATTAATAATCCATTTTTTGAAAGATTTTGCAGACTCTAGCTTGATTTATATAACCTCATGTACTTCTTTGGATCATTACCAAGCGCTTAAATTTCCTTCAAATACCTTTTGATAGGGCTTCGCTGTGAGATTGTAGATTGATCAGAATTCATTCCAATTTATTTATATTTAAAATAATCATGTAATTAATTTATTTTCTCTTGAATATTTTTTATCAATTATAAAAATTAAATATACTAAAGAATTGAATAGTTAATGTTTATTGCAATTTGATTATTAATACACACTTAACAGCATTATTACGTTTTACATTCATGTTTATGGTCACTTTTTAGCGTACTTCTCCTTGGGTCGGTAAATTATCGACCCTTAAAAAACTAAATTTTATTTGGAACAAAACCTACTGCCCCCAGTAGTAGAGTTTAGTAAATTGACATCTACTTATTTGATTATTTAAAGTAATTAATTCGACGTATCAAACGATCCATAATTTAATAAATCATTCATAATCAAGTTATCCATTTATCTATTTATTTATTGTACATTAAATGTTAATAAAATTGTACTAGCTATGTGGCACATAACCTCCAATGAGAACATCTGACATCAGTATTCGTTACTTTCAAGTTTCTTTCGATATCATGATATTACCGAAAGTATTTGATATATCTAAACAAATATATATCGATTTTACTAATATATCAATAATATCGGAACATCACTACCTGTATAGCATCGCTACATGTGAGAAACTATAGCAGATACAATTCAAAAAACAAAATGAATGTTCCATAATGATAAATTTGAGGTTCTTTCGCTTCAAAGTTGTGACATTTTGAAAATTTCAAATCAATCATCAAAAAGTTTTGTACTAATAAATGAACCACCCTCTATAATCAACTCAGCATACACTAATTTTATTCTTTTTAGATTAAACAAAAGGACTTCATTTCTATCACCCTTTCACATTATTTTAAGAATCAAGGCTCTCATCTACATATAGGAACAAAGCGGTTTGCCATAAATTCGGATAGATCTTGAAGAGATTCCCTTGCAAATAACTTAATGTGAACTTCACTGCATAAACCCTAATAAAAAACACTCAAATTTTAAAGCACAAATCTCTAAACTTAACAATTTATTAAATTTATCTGAATATCCATTCTATTAAATTCTAAAATTAAATTAAAAAAATCTAAACTTTTTGAAAAAATCAAAGCACTTTAATCAATGAACACAGCACAAACAATTAGAGAAAAATAACTTAACCGACAAAAACGGTAAAAAAATTTACATGCCTGGTTTTGGGGAAGTATATATATTCAAGATAAATACCTTTGGTGGGTTAAATGGGTATGTTTCAGGTACTCTAATCTCCAATACGAAATTACCACCTTCGTATGGTGTGTCGGGTGGGCCGGCTATCTCCCCTTTCAGTTCCGTGTAATTGTCATTCACCAATTCAACCTTGATTGCACATTTTGCAACCTGTAAATCAATTCATTGCACCAACCACTGAAATAATCACTTTGGCAAAGAAGGTTAATAAACAAATGATAACCCCCCAGACGCACACATGTCCAACATGGATATTTACTCTCAAATCAATAAAACATAAATGGACAAAGTGTCTTGTGTGTGCAATAAACATGACGACCAAGTCGAAACATGATGAAGGAGAAGAGGGTGAGTAAATACGAACCGCGCTAAATACCATCGTGCTTGACAATCGCGATGAAAAAATTTATTATCAATTGAAAGTACGTCTAAAATTCTCTTACCTCTTCGCTTTTGATAACCTCTTTGAATTCGCGTTTTATCCTCTGCGCTGCGATATTCGCCATTATCGTGTTTCTATTCGCGCTTCGGGGGTAGTAGCATAACAGGTTGAAGTTTACGGGAGCCTAAAATGATTTTGATTTTTCGGACTGCGGTGTACAAAAAAAAAATGTTATTTTATTAACTGACTTTGTAATTTATAATGAAGTTATCTGAAGTTATCTGGCCTTTGTTCAAGATGGCCAACTCAAAATTTCTAAAAGCAAAAATACTTTTTTTTTTAATGTGTAATTCAGAAATATTTCAGATTGATATATAATATTTACATGCATCATTTTCATATGAATAACAAACAAAAACAACTTCAGTTTGTGAATGTATTTCCATATTTTCCACAATAGGGGTGCTCACCCAATATTTGCGTTTATAAAATGAAGGGTCTAGTTTTCTATTACTTTTTTAATATACGATTTACCGTTTTAATTCAGAATATTTAGTTATTTAATTTAACGAAATCTTATCTTATTTATTTTTAAGTTCGTGATGATGTAAATCAAAATTTGTTATTCGTTGTATTGGTAATGGAATAGTTTCATTTGTTTAACAAACAAATTATAATCTGTTATTGTATTCTGAACAAATTTAAAAGAAATAAAGCTGAATATGTCAAAATAGATAATGATGCAACTCGTTGAACGCGATTAGATCCCTAGGGTATTTTTCGCTTCCCACCCCAACGCGTCACATAAACAAATGTTCCTATTGGTCGGTTTCTAGTGATGCCCGTGTTTTCTCAACCCGTGCGTGCTAAAAGTTTGTTGCGGGCAAATCTCGAAAAGCCCAGTGTGATATTACACAGCAGAATGCCGAATATAAAGGTCTTCAGCGGCACCTCGCATCCCGACCTGGCCCAGAGGATCGTGGACCGTTTGGGCATCGATCTCGGCAAAGTTGTAACGAAGAAATTCAGTAATCTCGAAACATGGTGCGTACATCTTGAATGTTATATTATCTTAATTATTGCCATTTAAACTGATCCCTCGCAAACGTAGAGATTCCCTCTAATTCAATTCGTTATCCGTTTTATCCCGGCGCTTTATCCTTGACATTTTCTCGATAATATTTATCGATTTTCAGCGTGGAAATCGGCGAATCCGTACGCGGCGAAGACGTTTATATCGTGCAGTCTGGCAGCGGAGAAGTTAACGACAACCTGATGGAACTCCTCATCATGATTAATGCCTGCAAGATCGCCTCGGCGAGCCGTGTCACCGCTGTGATACCGTGTTTTCCTTACGCGCGACAGGACAAGAAGGATAAGGTTAGTTTTTGACGCATGTTAACGTCAACGGCGAATTCGTAGTTTTCCGCTTCGAGAGCACGTGATTTCATTTGTGACAGGAGACGCGGGTAAATTCAAAATTCGCAACAGCGCCAGCGCTGGAATCCTAGCATCTATGTAATAATAACGTTTGGCGGACAATTAACTTTGCGAATATTTTAATTTTCAAAAGCTTCTCATTTGTTGAGTTTAGCTGTCAATGTCAAAATATAAAAGCTGTATTCGCAGATATACAATGCCCGCGAAAACTTTTATCAAGAAATTTCGGTTATTATTTAGAGATTTTAATTGTAAAATTGTGCTGGGAAAATGTTGAAAAACGTCGTAGGTACATAATATGTGTATGATTTTAGACTGACAGTATTGAAAAGAGCTTGGCAAGGTGGAAAAACACCGAGTGGAAATTCAGGGTAACAACCTTTTTTTTTACATACATAAATATTTGCTGAATGAAACGGGGTCGCTTTTTTTATGTATAACTCATGTTACATGTCATATTTATCATATAAATATTAAGAATTTCCGATGCAGAGAAAAATATACAAATCGAATGCCTGTGTTATAACCATAAAATTCACCTGGGGGTTATATCTTTATATTATATCATATGCAATAGAGGAAATATGAATAGTTTCACTTCGATAAAGTTAAGAAAGTAAGAATAATTGTTATATTTTTTTTTCAATTTAAAAGTTTTTTAATCACTTGAGGCATATGTTTTTCAAGCATTTGAACTCACCATAACTAACGTAGTCAACCCTACTTTTAGAGAGATATGAAAAATGTGTGGAGACAATGAAATATCGGTAAATTATCGTAATTAGACTTTTACTTAATATATTCCGATTTAAATAATTTATTTTAAATGTAGGAAAACATGTCTTATCTACGGAAATTTTGGATGTTAATCAGGGAATTTATAGTTTACAAAGTATAGGCAGTGCTGGCTATAGCGCAGACAACCAAATTTAAATTTTGAACAATTACTTCCATGTTGAAGTTAATTATAACAATCGCCAGAAATCTAAATCTCTTTATTACCGAATTTTATTGCTAAATGATGTACAAATATTATTGCTGCACACTTTTGTCTCCTAGTAACTTAAAGATTAATTAGTTTTTTTGCACTAAAATATTAAGTCTCTTTAATTAACAAATGCCACTTTTAATTTAGAAAAAAGGCGACACTGCCTTGCTTGATGTGCTTTGCTACACAACCATTAATTTGCATTGGCTTCTTTGTTAACATCCGTCCATCTAACGAAACCTCTGTCTTAAAACCTTTTCTTACGTAAAACTATTAAAGAAATTGAAGTCGTCAAAATGTTTTATTTTATATGAACAACGTTGTATGAGTAGATTTTGTTTGTAAAATGTACAGTGCCCGCCATAAATATTGGAACGACTACCCAAATATGGAAATAGCAGCAGCAATTATTATTTATAAGAGAATGAGATATCCCGGTCCTGTGTCCAAGATAGGGTGATTTTGTTTTCGACGGCTATTAAAATTTAATGAAGTGCACTTTGACGCTTTTGTTGAAGAATCTATAAAAACAAGCAAAGTAGTAATTTGTTTATTCATGATTGTGAGTGACATTTTTACATTGAAACAGTAGCATAGCTAAAGTTTTCAGCGCCCGGAGACACCTGAAGATGTGATCTCCACCGCTCTTTGCCTAAATACAATTCAAAATGGAAAACATTACATTCTAAAATTTCTAACATCAATTTGACGATCTCTGGATCGTCTGGATGCTGTGCACGGGGGCAGATGCTCACTCTAGCCTCTTACTAGCTAGATTACTGTAATGTATTGAAGCGTTCCTATTTTTATGAAGGGAACTGTATACATATTTGTGTTTTAACTGCGATTGGAACAAGTTATGTAACAATTATTCTTATTTTTATATGTTTGTTATTAAAATATCATGCTATACAAGGGGTGTTTAAATTAGAGTATACGCGTTTTGCCGATTTTATTATTAGGCAATTTGCTTAATAAACAATTTCGATTTAAATGCTCCATTGTTCACCTTGCATGCGAAGTACATATATTATTTATCATAATGGAATCCTGGGGTACGTTGTTTTATTAATTTAAATTTTACATGCACGGAAATGCAGTTTTCATCACGTAGAATGGTCACCTGTTTTTTTGATACGAAAGGATCTATTAGCTTTTACAGATGTCTATATTTAAAATAAACGGCAGCGAATGATAATTTAGCAGAGCTAAAAGGGTCAGTTACATACACTACCGGCCATTGAAGTTAGGACAACTAGTAAATTACTGCTAACTAAATAAAAACGACATGAATTCGAAAGAAAATAAAAATGTATTCGTAGAAACAAAAATATAAACAAATAACAAGAATTGTAAAATTAAAAGCGAAAATTCGTATTCCAATCCTATTTATTTTAATATTTTATTGCGACATGTTTCGGTCCTAAATAACCATAATCGGGCAATAAACGTCAATTTTCGTTTTATGTAAAATGATACGTCATAAATACATACGTGTATATAAATATGATGAGAGAAAATTTGAAAAATTACTAATTAAAATACAAACGAAAACACATTAAAATGTATGTGAAAACTATCACAGCTATCAAACAGAACTAGACGGAAAAGAAATTAAGGACGCACACTATCCGTCTAGTGCGTCTTCGAATATTCCGGTGTCTCGGTAGCGACGAATAGTGTAATGGACTGTAGATTTTGTCACTCCTAATTTTTCAGCTATCACACGCACAGCATGTGCTTCCTTGGGAATATGACAATAGCCGATCTCTTTTCTACACTAACTTATCGACCCACGTGAAATTGTACAACCCTATCGACTCACCCCTCTATTTTAAACATGCTTGTCGGCGTTTCTTCAAAAATCTTTATTATCTGCTATTAGTTAAATTAAATTTTCTTTTTAATAGGCTTATTCTAATGATGATTTTCGTCTTAAATACTTTGTTATTATGCTTACTTTATTGTAGAAATTTTTACAATAATGTTAAAAGTATTAAATATTGAATTTTTCAAAATTATACTAATTGTCCTAACATCAATGGCCGGTAGTGTAGGTGTTGGCAGATTAATACGTATTAAATGTAATAAAAAAGATTTGTCATGAAATATTAATCGACTTACGATTTTACTTTGTGATTAATGCAACTTTGTGAAATATTTATGTATATGTATATGGTTGTGTCTCATGTGTGCTATAGGTTAATTAATTGTTTGTTAATTCGTACTCGATAAATTGCTTGCAAAAATGACTATACTCTATTCAACGAGCAGATGGAGTATTGATGATAATCTAGCTCCATACATATGTAAAGCCGGTTTTTGACTTATTTTAATATAATTTTCCAAATTTATATTTTTTGTAATAGACTTTTCCTTAGTTCTTTATCAACGAAGAGAAACTGGTTTTCAGATTGTGCATTTAAGTACCACGTACTTTTTATACTCCATCTGTTCGGTGAATATTATATAGCTATTTTAATGTAAAATTTTGTCGTTATCAAGCGTAGTACGTTTCCAAATCAATGGAAAATAATAATTGATAAAAGTCGAAAACAATATTGTGAAATCGCTTGTGTCCACACTAAAAAAAAAATTATTCCGTGTTATTTTCTTCGAGATATCTTAGTTTCGATGTTGTTTTTCATGCAGTGATTGCATTCTTGTCGATACATACACGGTACCGAGAGACAATAAATAATAGAGACGTAAGCAGAGATAAGTATTGACCCCTTGTGGCGTGGTAGCCGATGGCGAAACATGGTCAACATCAAAAAACATATTTATCTTGAAGGAATGTGATAATTCTGGAATATTAATGAAAATAATTCTGTGGTTATGACTTTATAAATATACTCAGAGAAGAATAGAAATAAATCAGGCTCGACCAATCTGCAGATGACAAATTAAAAAAAAAAATAAAACTTTTTTTTAATGTTTCGTTTTAAACAATGAAGTTTTGTTAAATATTATGGAATTAGAAAAATAAATATGTGAATGCTGTAAAAATTATTAAAAACAAAACTAAAATAAAATGTAATGAGAGATAATTTAAATTAAAAGCAATTAATATCTACAGCCAGGTGCGTGTGATATTTGATAAATTAGGTGCAAGTTATAAGTTCCGTTCCAAATTTTGCTGATACGGCTGCAACTTGTACTCTAAATGGATTTTCAACAACACGTGGCAGCACTGCATTCTCCCTTTGCGGCTTTGAGACGATTTTCAAACTCAGCTTTAGATATTATTATAGATATATATCAAAAACAACGTAGGCCAAAGAATGGAACCTTGTGAAACACCGCATGTTCAGACGAGTTAAAAATTTGTCCTGCGTTGTGATATATGTGGCCAGGCGCGTATACAGGGGGGAGAGAGAGGGAGTAATACCCTTTTTTTTTGGTGAAATAAGTAATTTGACAAAACATTATATGTATTTATGAGATTTAATCAAAACTGTTTTTTGTTAATTCTATTAGTTGTCTGCGAATTGTGAAACCACAACAATAGAACTACTTACATACTATGAGATTCAAAATGATTGTCGTAAAAAAAAACTGTTTTCCGGAAAAATTTATCTATACTTATTACCAATTTAATGAGCGAAGTTAGCTACATACAAATTTCATACATTAAATGAATTTTCTTGACATTCAGCCACATTGGCGTTCGTGTTGTAGTATCTTTCGATTATTTATCTTATATTTTTGAAGCAAGTTATTTTCAGCACGATAATGCTCCAGCACATACTGCTCGACAAACCTGCCAATATCTTCAACAGTTTTTTGCTGACAGGTTCGTTAGAGCACAAAGATGGCCACCAAGATCGCCTGATCTAACCCCATTAGATTACTTCATGTTTGCTATATAAAAAATAGGATCTATAGAAACCGCGTGCATACCATAGAAGAACTGAGAGATACAGTTTTGTCACTTAATAATTATACTAATTGTATGTTATAATTTAAAGTAATAAATAAATTTAGTTAAACACCAGTTAGTATTGAATTGTAAAATCATAATTTAGTAAAGTTAAATTAATTACATTTCATTTTTACAAGCAGAAACACCGATGTATAGTCGTTTATATAATGCGAGTTCAAATATAGGTTACGTTTTCCTTATTTATGACAGATCCGTTTACTTTCTTGTGTTCCAACACTGACTTAGTTCAAACCTTCATTACAAACACGCGGCATATACCTACACCCTGTTACTATCTATAGGAGCGGATTTGACAATCTTTTTGAATCTCATAGTAATTAAACACATCTCAAGCATGTACTGTGAATTTGTAAATACGCTTCTAGTATTTCTGGCGACGATGATCTTATCGTCGCGAAGAAGTTGAACCATGAACGTTCTTATCATTATCAGGTTAACGTAAAACCGAGTTTTGCTCATCTATAAACAGCATTATTCTATTTTCAATTCTAAAATAATATTATCGCCATTTCTATTGTGCATTGAAACATATACTGTAATAACTTTCATGTTGATCTTGACAATCAAAGACACTATTTACAACTACAAGGTACTAACTGTAGTGACAGAGAATACTTTTTGACGCAATTATTTCAGATATTCCCTTTTTGTTTGATAGTGGAAGACATTTTTTTTTATTCACAAATAGTTCTCTTATCTTTTTCAGACCCCCTATGTATGTATAATATAAACAAAAGGCGTACCTTTTACTACTTGAGTTTGCTTATATAGAATTAATTTATGTAATGGGTAAGAGTAAGTAAATTTACGAAAAATAATAATACAAAGCCTTCATTTTATTCCGAAGGCCACGTGATCCAAATAACTCCAGTTCAGTGCTCCGGATTATTACTGACTTCTCATTCCTGATTCAATTACTATGGCGAATCTGAAACGAATTTTATCACAGATAATACAGCAACATACATATTTATTTATTCGTGTGTGAGTCATTAATTACATGGCTTTCGGAGTAATTTGAATCCTCTGTAGATATCGAGAGAGAAATTAGTAGAAAGTAATGTAGAGAAACGTATTTTAAAGTAATTGTAACACTTTAGACTTTAGTTGACATGCGCAGATTGTGAAAAAACTTTTTTGTTTGCTGTACGGAGTCTGTTTAAAAAGTAATGTTCATATTATTAAAAAAATAGCTGACAAAAATTTGTGTATTTTGAGTTGCAAATTGTTTTTTTCATTAATCTCGTTGATCAGGTTAGAAATAAATTATTTGGTTTTAAATAAACTCTGCATAGTGAAAGTAGTTTGCTTACAGTAATAAATAGGGGCTTCTATTTGCTTTTCAGATACCACTCTAAATTTTTTCAAAGCGACTTTTTTTTCTGTTTTCAGAAAAAAATTAAAAATTAGAGAAAATATTGTTATACCTATGAAACAAGATAACTTATAAACAATGTAGTTTCATTATAATTCTTTTATAAAAAGTCAGTACTGTACAGTTAAGAAATTTAGTATTTACTATACAGGTTGTCTCGAAAATAGTTAAAACACATTTACTTCGTTTTTTAAAATAGAACACTAATATACAGGGTGATCCAATAGTGTGGCAAAGTAACATAACACCCTTTCTGTAGAACATCCAACAAAATATTATATACAATAATTGATCGGAAGGGCTTTAGTTTAAAATTATCTGACGATATACAGAGTGTTCAGTAGAAGAGTAGCGCTAAAACGACTCAATTTTTTATTTATTTTTAAAGATTTAAATATTGCATTTGGAGCAGGTTTACGAATATAAAATGTTTTTTTTTTTATTTTCGATTGCTGGGTTGCCAAATTATTGAGGAAAACGTTTAAATTAAGAAATGACGCTGTCCCTATAATAAAATGGGATTATAATCTACAGCGTGTTTTTTTTTATAGAAGGACAAATGTATTAACGTTTAAGTGTCATTTACTTCTGTTTTTTGTTTTTAAATGGAATACTTGTATTCCTTGTGTTAACATGATATTTTACTTAAAGCTAATACTTTATGACGTTTTCGAAATCAAGGACCAATTATTACTGAATTATTTATGATATTTATTAATAGGCTTTGGATAAAAATGACATTTTTGCTTCATTCTGTAATAAGAATAAAGCCTTCAAATGTTTCAAGTTTCAAATCCTTTAAATTTTACTTTTCTTCCCAATTAAAAAATTATAAAGTTAATTAATATTTGTCCTTTTACGCAATATCTTAAGGAATCAATTTTCTTTAATAAAAACTCCCATTTTGGCGTCTTCTAAATCTTCCTACATCAACCTATCGTTGATTTCAACAATCGCAAAAATAATTGAATGGTCTCGGCTAATCACAGCATCTTCTAAAATACAATACTGTCACCGCATCGCTCTAGCAGCTGTTATTTATAAAAGCACTTATAAATAACCCTCAAACGATTCCCAACTTTTTTGTTTTGTTTGTACGTTTGCTAAATGAGTATCTTGTGTCTGTCCGCCAAGTCATTCTTAGTTAATCATATAATGACGGTGACAAACATTTATTTGATTGGAAACGGCCTGATAACGTATTTTATCGTTTATTTGTTTTGAACTTACATCACAAACTCCCAATGTTAATCAAAGAGGTGTGTTCATGATTGTATTGAGTTTATGTTTAATATTATCCGAAATCATTTATATAAATAAATATCAGGGCTTATTTATGTATCATTAATTATGTTCGTTATTATGTCTCATTTCTTTATTAATTTTTTTTTTGTTTCAAAGGAATACAAATGCGTTTTCGTTCAAAATTTTATACTATTTTGGATATTTTTAGAATAATATCGCATTGAGTGTCAAGAAATACAAGCGGCTGTTATCTAAATTTCTTATTTTATCATTTTACAACCATTTTGTTGCTGTCTTCTTTATACAGGGTGTATCAGATATAGAGGTAAATATAATAATATGTACCAGCTGTAATCATATACAATCAAAAAGTCTTAATGTACAGGGGGTCTATCTGTAAGCATTAACGAGAACGAGAAAATATTTTATAAATGCCGTAGGCTAGAGCGCACCTGTGCCCAACCTAAATGCTGTCCGAGTATACCCCACATACCACTATCATTCAGCCATTACCGCTGTTAGTTTTGTGTGGATCGCCGCTTGGAGTGCAAACCACTTCGAACATTTTATTTAAATTCTTCCCGTCTCGAAAAAACGATCCTTTTCAGGACCATCACGATTTCATATAAAGAAAATCGAAGCTTGATCCATCGGCAAAAGCGCGGGAATGTATAGATTCATTTTCGCGCGACATCATAGTAAAAAGGCGTGTTTGCAAATTTTCTGTATCTACATTTATTTCTGTGTAATTCGATTCAATTCATTTTGCGTTATTTGACTAAATAAATCCAAAAGAAATAACTCAGATTCATGTGGTACCATTTATTAACAACTAACTCTCAATTCGACAAAGCAAAGAAAAATATTTACGTTTTTTGTAACTACTGAAGTCGCATATCCGGTGAAACTCGAACGTCTTATCAGGATATTAAAAATAATACTTTGTAGACTTACGTAGAATGCTCTTAACAAATAAGGAATGTTTATTTTATAAAAAGAAGAAATTTAAAATGCTTCAGTTTTGCTATTTTTACAAGGGCCTTTATTTATTCAGAATGACGTTAAATGAACTTCCGGCATACCATTAAGAATAATACTAAACGAGTGCAATGTATTTATACATAATACCACGTTTAGCGGGTGCTTAACATGACGTTTCCTTGCATCAGGCCCGGGCTAAAGAATTTTTGGCTCTAAATTTTACTTTTTTTTTCTTTAATGATGAAATCCGGTTTTGGTGGGTTTGTGCTTTATATGTTGTGCAGTTAACACCCAAGCAAAATTTACTTTTTTATTTGATACACCCTGTATAAACTAAGACTTTGGTTTAAAATGCTGTTTTTTATAAAACCAAATATAAAACTTGACGATATATAAATATCTTTTGTTTTAAATAAATCACTCTGCATACAAAAACGAATGAATATATATTTTTTAATATACAGGCTGATCATCAATGTATCCCATATACTTGGTATATGAATTCAATGGCTAATTTTAAGCTAAAATGATTCTATTCACTTTTTCAGAATTCCTAAAGGTTCTTGAAATATCGTGGTTTGAAACTGAAATAAATTATAAAAATATGGTTTATTTTAATAAAAGCTTAATACAATTATTAAAACTGCTTAATGACTCCCGCCTTGGGCCATTCATAACTCAATCTTCCTAATATGAGTTTGTGTTTGACCTGCTTCCATTGTCTGTTGAATTGCTTAAATACGACGTTTCGGCGGTATTTCACTGTACGTCATCAAGGTAGCCCTCATAAAGATTGTGTTTTGCCGATTCCATAATTGGCGACGGAAATGCATTCATTTTTGGAGATAAATTGCCTATGCGTTTGTTGTACACAATGTTGTACAATACAGAACAAACACAGTGTACACATTACAGTACATTTGAAGAGGAATGCCCTCAAATAGTACAGCTAGTTCGTTCTTCGAAAAAGCGCCGATACACTTCGCTGTTCTAATTTAAATTTTCGTCGACGATGTGTGGTCCAATAACTTTATTATTATTAATTGTTCCAGCCCAAAGGTTTAGGAGGAATCTTCTTTGTAAATAGGTTTCGCAAACAGCATGAGTGTTTTCGATTGCACCCATATTTATCGTGGAAATCATTGATCCAATCTCTTGTAAATATAACTTCGTCCTTAAAAGAGTATCCAGATTATTGGTCCACCATTCACAAAAGACAAAGTATTAGTGAGTGTCGTGCCCTTCAACTTTTTAGCTATAGCAACCAACTTTCTTTCTTTTTTTGTTTATTAAATGTCCACCTTATCTTTTTCCCCAACATTCTGAATGAGGGTTTATGATTTATGGAGTTATTTGCACTGCATGAGTCAATGCAGAACCCTCTTTTGAAATGTAAATAAAAATTACTTCATAGAAGAAAGTTTGCAGTAGTAGTAATTAAAAATTAATAACAGATAAACTATAATTATACAACAGCCTGAGGTAACCGGGTTCCTGAAGATCGTGTTCAAGTCTCGTCCATTAACCATAGATATAAATACTCTAACCAAGTTCATATAGAAGCGAAATAATTTAAACAGTTATTGACAGATATCACTTGCATGTTCAAATTCAGGTTGGAGCCAAACCAAACTACATTTTATCTGACAGCGCCATCTACCTAGGAGAAGTTGTGCCAATATATACAATGTGTTCCCTGATAGATTGAACAATAAGGAAAAAAAATATGTCGAACTTAACGCAAAAATGTCATTCTTTATAAAATTGTTTAATTGCCTTAAAATCGCCAATTCTGAAACAAAAATCTAAATATTTGTTTTTAGCAGCTGAGAAAATAACAAAAACATGCTTGAGTTTAAGAAAAAAACCTTTTATTTTATTCAACGTTGTATCCTTCAACCTCTACACACTTTCAGCTCTTTCATGTACATTTTTTTAATAAACATTGTTGGGTGAGTAGAGTATATGGATCGATGATTTTTCCATACATGAAACCACACCACACGTTAATAAAACTAAGATTTTCTCCCGGACAAAATCTACATTGGTTCTAAATGTCGCTTCATCAGAGAAAATATATTTTTTTTGCAGAAATTTCGATTTACAGATTAATTTTCTCCTACCCATAAGCAAAAGTTTAAACGCAAAGCATATGTAACTGGGCAGCCCTTTTTCGTAAGATAATTTTGGATTTGTTTCTACAGAATCCAGAGCCAATATTGTGGCAGTATCTTCTTCTACGAATATCCTTTTTGTTTTCTTCTTGTCATGTATGTTACCTGTCCTTTCAAATTTTTTCCACCAAATATCGTAAATCATTAACGCATGCTTCAACATTAGGACACTTCTGCTGCAAAGTTATAAGAAGCCCCACCAGTTCCATTACATTGAATGAGATAAACTCTCGGTTATAAAGTTAGCATTGCTTTTAAGTAAGGCTCAAAGTATTTTTTTACAAATGCGTAATGACATTGACAAATATCACGTAACTTGATTTATCTACTTACAGTTATTTGCACCAGTTTTGGCTAATAATAAACTTAGTTAAGTAGAGGTTCAGCTTAAGGTGAATATGTTTTGTACCGTCGAAACTAGGAATAAAGCTTAGCTAAGTATTGAAAACGGATGGCAACAGTGTCAGACAGTGTGAAAGTGACTTGTAACTTGTAAGTTTTTGACAGAAACACACAGAAAGAAGGAGAATGTTGACTTTTAATTCTTGATACGAGTTTTCGAGTTTTCATTATTGTTGTCAGGTCAGTCTCAGGAATATTAACAGCTGATTCATAAAAGCAACACTATTATTGCTGAAAATTTGTTGTTTAATTAGATAAAACATAATAAACTGTATGCATTCGTGGTCATAGGAATGGTTATTTCATCTTAGGTTACATGGTAAGCTTAATATTATTTTTTATACCTACTCACACATCAAGGATATTCAATTTCAGCTTCAATCAGGTTTAGTATAAATAATGTTGTACATTTGGTTACCCTAAATCGCCGAAAAAATTTAAGTTCGTCAAACGTATGAAAATATTCTGCCCTTTCATTTACTTGTCTAGGTATACCACAAAAAATATATTTAACTCATCCAATTCATCAACATCTTCAAACATTATGTTATTTATTAAGATATTACGTGCCATTTTATTTCATAAATGTACAAATAATAAATATCCCCACAACAATAAATAAAACACCGTAATACAACAAATAAAAGTCTTCTTTCACTTGCCGCAATACTTGTCATTTGAAACCAAAAGTGAGGTTAACTAGTCCTTAGACAGTGGTGCAAAACGAAATCATAGTTTAGGATCTACTTAAGTCTTAAGTAAAGCTTAAAGTTTAAGTATAACCGGTGCAAATAGCCATTAGATTATCAGTTATCATGGAAAACAACAGGAAAATAACCAAAAAACATGAAACTTAGAAACCTTTTTACTTAAATCTTAGTGTGTTTTTGTAATTTTCTCAGCTGCTAAAAAGGATATTTAGATTTTTCTTTCAGAATTGGTGATTTTGGGATGAGCAAAAGATTTTATAAAGAGCGACATTTTGCGTTAAGTTCCAAATATGCTTTTCCCCTCTTGTTCAATCCATCCGGGGACACACTGTGTATAAAATGCGTAAAGCAGATAGCATTGTAATGTAGCATTTTTAGATATACTATGTATATAAGTTCGTTTAATACTAATATAAACCCTTGACTTATAATTGCATAAAGATTTTTGTGAAACAGTGCTATCTCTTGGCGAATATGTTTTTGAGTTTGAACAATGGTACTTATTCTCGCTAGATATCCAGGGTTCCCCCACCACTTTTGGATGTAGGAACGCTAGTGATATCTAGATTCTACATCGAAAATCTTGGATACTTTTAAGCGCAACACATTTCCCGTAAACTTGCTCAGTCAGCTCAATGTACTTGTGTCTATACTTACTGGTCTCAGCGATATTTATCTAAGCGCTTCTAAGGAACCTGACAAGCACATAAATAAAAATGGGAAATTAATTAAGAAACGGTTAATAATGACATTTTTTTAACACAGTTATAAGTACATTGTCTTACATTTTGCCACTTTGTAGATGAAAATAGAAAGATATAAAGAATAACACATTGCTTCTAATAATAATAATAATTAATATTAAAGATCTATTAAAAAAACGTATACATTATGTGGTATCATCCTATTTAATTTGATTGCTAATAATGCCATCAAAATCTGCCCAGCTTGCATGATTATTAAGGGAAAAGCGTAGAAAATAAATTATATTTTTATCATTTACGTAATGTTATACAGGGTCAACCAAAAAAATAAAAAATAACCTAAATATTTTCACAATTATTATTAGAGAAAATAAATTATATTTTTAACATTTACGTAATGTTATACAGGGTCAACCAAAAAAAAAGAAACTAATCTAAATATTTTCACAATTATTATTAGAGAAAATAAATTATATTTTTAACATTTACGTTTATGTTATACAGGGTCAACCAAAAAAAACTAACCTAAATATTTTCACAATTATTATTGAACATTGAGATTGTAGAATTAATTTGTTTGTTTGATCAAGTTTCACAAGATATTTGTTCCTTCCAAAACTCTTTTCTGTTATTATATTTAATATTGCTTTGTCGGGAAATGACAAATCGGCAGTTATTAATGTTATTTTTTTTGTTTTTTTAATGTTGACATTTTTGTGTTATGTAATTGACAATTACGCTTTTCTCTTTTATTTCGTCCGCTAACCTTTCACGTATTGCCGCTTTTACCCCATTCGCTTATTTGAAACACCATCAAAGCCCCCTCCTCCAGCTCCTTCCTCCCGGGATGCATCTGTCAAATTGCAAAGCGAGCCCTCTGTCGACAGAGTCGGGCGCCCATCTCGGCCAAACTGGTCGCGAACATGCTCTCCGTGGCCGGCGCCGATCACATCATCACCATGGACCTGCACGCCTCCCAGATCCAAGGCTTCTTCGACATACCCGTGGACAATCTCTACGCGGAGCCGGCCGTCCTCAAATGGATCAAGGAGAACATCGTCGAGTGGAGGAACAGCATAATCGTATCCCCGGACGCGGGCGGAGCCAAGAGGGTCACCTCCATTGCCGACAGGTTGAACGTGGAGTTCGCCCTGATCCACAAGGAGCGCAAGAAGGCCAACGAGGTGGCGTCGATGGTGCTGGTCGGTGATGTGAAGGATAGGGTGGCGATTCTGGTCGACGACATGGCGGACACTTGCGGCACGATATGCCACGCGGCGGAGAAGTTGATGGAGGCGGGCGCCACGAAGGTCTACGCCATATTGACGCACGGAATCTTCTCCGGACCGGCCATATCTAGGATCAATAACGCTTGCTTCGAAGCCGTTGTGGTTACGAATACGATACCTCAGGATGGTCACATGAAGGAGTGTCCGAAAATACAGGTTTGTTATTTACTTTATAGAAACCAAAAAAAAAAATGTGTATAAGAAGAAAAACGTTCAATATGTTTTAAGACTACATGTTTCACCTTAAAAAAAAACCATCTTCAGGTCATAAAACGGCGTACTACGAAACCTAAAATTGAAAAGCCAAAATGGACATTCAAATAAAACACGTTAGACAAAAGAAACAAACGTAACAAAACAAATTAAAATGAAATATGAAACAGTGTCCACGGATACACAATCAAGACTTCAGTTAGTTCAGTTCAACTGTCTCTTTTGTCTACCATATTTCATTTGAATGTCCAATTCTGACTTTTTAGGTTTAGATATCGCACCTGAGTTGTTGGTTGGGCTATTTCCATCGTTTGTAGGATTTTGATAATCCGACGTTTCGGCAGTTCGTCTACTGTCGTCATCAGGGTATTCCTGAAGAGGGCTGTTTCTTGCCAAACTCATTATTTGCAATTAATTTGACAGATATGTGCGAGAACCATTCTTTTTTCTTAGTCCTGTGTGAGACTAGAGAGAAACTCGGTCTCGAAAATTCGAATATTTACTAATCTAACACTTAACTTAATCATTCAGCCAATCGGGGGCACAGATATTGCATCACGTTCTGCGCATATACAGTAGCGGACAAAAGTTAAGCAACTCTGCGAAATATGTGAGCTTACTGTGAATAGTCAAGTAATAAAAGGGGATCTGACGACTATAATATCAATTTTAACAGATCGTATCCTTACAAAGAGAAAAACACGTATTTGATGTTATATGCTTTAATTTAAATAATATATTTTTTTTTTTCGTAGTAAATAACGTACAATTTATAAGTGACAAAAGTTAAGCAACTATATATTTCTTTCCAACCAAAAATAATTCTAAACTTATTTATATAAATATTAATATTTTGTGGCATATCCCTTGTTTTTGATAACAGCTGCGCACCGTCGAGGCATAGATTCTATCAAATTTTGCAGAATTTGCAGATCAGTTTGTTGCCATTCCGTTGATAATGCCTCAAAAAGTTCAGCGGCGTTATTATACCTTTTGTTGTTTGCTAGTCTTCGCTTTACAATCTCCCACAAATTCTCAATAGGGTTGAGATCTGGAGATTGACTTGGCCAAGAAATAACTTCTTGCTCAGTTAACCACTCCTTAACGACCCTAACAGTATGCTTAGGATCGTTATCGTGCTGAAAATGCCAACGAAGTGGCATATTCCATTCAGCAAATGGCAACATTATGCCTTCTAATATAATATTTCTATACATAAATCTATCCATAATGCCATTGATGCGATGTAGGGAGCCCATTCCACTACCAGAAAAGCACCCCCACACCATCACATTACCACCTCCATGCTTTACAGTTTTCTGACAATTCTGACCTTAGTGGCCACTGTACCTCTAACTTGATATCTTTGTATCATTCGTGATACTATCGACTTGTGTTTTTTAAAATGTTTACTTAAAGTTGCTTGTGACACTCCTTTTTCGTATTGCTCAACGATTTTCAGTTTTAAATCCATTACTTTTCGTGGCATAGCCGCTTGGAATATTTACAAATTTGTCACGTACGTACTCAACCCTATCGCATACTAAAGAATGAATCAGCACACAAGCAGTTTATGATTAGAAAATGTAAGACTTCATATGAAATTAATAAACGTTGTAATATACAAAATGATATATCTCAATTACATTTTGATATCTCTTTTGATTATCTAAAAAGATACTATTTGTGTGGAGTTGCTTAACTTTTGTCCGCTACTATATCTGTAGCTTAAATATAGGTTGTGAGATAGCAATATCTGTCTCCCCGATTGGCTGAATGGTCAAGTGTTAGACTAGTAAATATTAGGAATTTCGAGACCGAGTTCGAATCTCACACAGGATAAAGAAAAAAATTGGTTCGCGGATATATTTGTCAAATTAATTGCAAATAATGAATTTGGCAAGAAACAGTCCTCTTCAGGGCTACACTGATGACGACAGTAGACGAACTGCCGAAATATCGGATCATCAAAATTCTACAAACGACGGAAATAGCCCAAACAACAACTCAAGTATTCATCCATCGTCAACAATCTCTCGTCATGATTTAGGTTTCGTACTACAACGTTTTTCCGACCTGAAGATTGCTTTTCTTAAGCCGAAACATGTAGTCTAGAAATATATCGAAAATTTTTGATGAATGTAAGGACGTGTTTCTTCTTATACACTTTTTTTTACATACCACATTCAGGGATTTCAACATACAACAAAAGAAAATGCCGAAGAATATTTTTTATGTAGCACCGGAGTAATACAAAGTAGTGTTTAGCACAAGGTAGCTCATCGAGGCTTCGATACGTTTCGCATACGTCACCAATGCTTCGTTACCAAACTCTCTAATAATGATGTTAACAGACAATATACGGTTTTTTATCTTTTTGTTTTAAATTAAAAAACTACATTTTGCCATTGTTCCATACAATACCCGACGTGATCTTATTTCCTATTGGTGCATCTGATAAGCACAAATAAAGTGCTGTAGACCCGTCCGTGTTTATATAAAAATAAATAAATAGCAATAAAAAGCAGTTTTGAATTGTTTTAGCAAGTGTTACTCACGCTAACCCGTAATTTACGTGTAAATAATCTCCCTACCCGCGATTCAAAAAACAGAATACGCCAAAAAAAGCTCAACTCGATAGACGATGATGCTTCGCTAGTGAGATCTAAGCGTGGCCTTGATGATTTAAGCGAAACGTGTGGAAACTTTGGTGCATTAGTACGCGGTAAATGGCATACAATATACACTACCTAGCATTGAAGTTAGGACAACTAGTAAATTACTGCTGGCTAAATATAAATGACAGGAATTTCCGTTGCGATTTCGGGCGCTGTCATTCGCCGGTCTCTCTTACTCAACACTTTAAGGCGTCGATCTTCCGCGAGGGTTGTTATCCGTGACGGACCTAGGCGATTACGGTCTTCGAATGTTCCGGCGCTTCGGTAGCGACGAATAGTGTAATAGACTGTAGATTTTGTCACTCCTATTTTTTCTGTTATCACACGCACAGAATGTCTTTCCTCGTGTAATGTGATCTCTGTTCTACACTTATCGGCTCTCCTTCCGGCATTTTTAAATACTATTTTCACAACCACAAAATTGAACAATCGCATCGTAACTGGTTTACTAATAGAATAATTTACAAGTACGATATCAATTATTCCTGCCCTAGTAGGAGACCTTTAGGAGACACCCACGTGTAATTTACAACCCACCTCTCTATCGCAAAACATGCTTGTCGCATTCCTTTAAATATCGTGGTAATAGTTTTGTTACCTGCTATTAGATTAAATTTAATTTTCGTTTTAATAGACTTATTCTAATGATGATTTCCGTCTTAAATACTTTGTTGTCATGATTTTTTTATAATAATGTTAAAAGAATTAAATATTGAAAAAAATGATTTTTTAAAAATTATACTAGTTATCCTAACTTCAATGGCTGGTAGTGTATTTTCCAATATTTAACATTATTTTTCTTAAAAACCACTTTACATAAGCTGCCAAAATATTTATATAACCACTTCGACATCAACTAGAAGAACACCAAAATACTGGGAAAAAAAGTAAAGGCTGCCATTTGGAACAAAAAGGAATGAATTCATCACGCTGACATGAATTATCATCTAATATATTTAAATACTACATAAAAAAAAGATGATTTGCAAAAAAAAAAAATAACTACGTTTTTATCAAATACATTTCTCTTACTTTTTGTTGACACTGTATACAGTGCCAGCCAAAAGTTTACAGTACACCAATGTAATATCTAAGTTAGAGTTATAAGTTGGTGTTTGGGCTGTTTCCATCGTCAATTGGATTGTTTATATCCGATGTTTCCGCTGTCATAAGGACTGTGGTTTTCCATTTTTTGCAGTTGGCGATGTAAACGTACTGATCTCTCTCATATAAATTGCCTATATGTTTGTTTTGTATTATACAGTGTACACACTACTGTACAATACGGCTTTTCCCGAAGAAGAACACCAACTCATATTCTAGTAACCCATCATCGCGAATTTCACCTCATGAGCTATTATTATTGTTTTATTAAATTCTATAGCATTTAGAAATAGTTAAAATTGGAAAAACCTGCTATTTCTAGCTGTTTATCTTCATTTTAAAATTTAATAAACTATTTTTTCATAAGTATGAGCTACACCACACTCACAATACTAGGAGTACTGGACTCCACATCTATTGGCGCCTCAGACACATTTATCAAAAATACAAATGCTCTACACTATTGCATCAGGATATATAATCATATACCAGACAATATAAAAGCGTTACCTTATGCTTTGTATAAGAAAAAATTAAAAGAAAACCTAATTTGTAACGCCTATTACACCATAAATGATTACTTGTAAAACCAATCTAATTAAATACTGTTTTGATTCACATTTTGACTCTTTTTGTCTTGACATGTGTGTACATTGTTTTTTCTTTCGTTAGTTACCTGTTTTGCTGATTTGGCATTTTTTATGCATCTTTTGCAAAATGAAATAAAATATATTATTATTATTATTTTTGTTTTTCCTCAATTTTAGTGTATCGACGTCTCCATGATGTTCGCAGAAGCGGTCAGGCGTACGCACAACGGGGAATCTGTCTCGTATCTATTCTCCAATGTTCCGTATTGAACACTAATTTCCTTATATTATTATAATAAATTGTTACTACTATAACTCTCTTAGATATATACATT
>RXPK01000695.1:0-110260 GCA_004143645.1 Protaetia brevitarsis
AGTACAGTCATGAATATAGTAATTTTCAAGTGATACGGAAATAACCAAGGCGCGCATGCGTTAACTTATAATGTTCTGGTTCGCGTCAGACGTGGGCACACGGCTACTTCGTCGGGGTATCCCTAACTGCAGGTGGCACTTGGACTGTGGGATCATCCTTCGCATCCACACTTTAACTTCACCAGCGGGCGCAGATATCATCACTAGAGTTGGGCAACTGTCCGGCGGAGCAGATACGTATTGCGACGCGGGCCTCAAATAATGTAATATAAATAAAGCAGATCAATCGTATTATTGTAATTTAGTATGCATTTGTAAACATGTCATATTAATAGAGTTGTGCAAATTTTCCTTGGGGACAAAATCGGACAAACAAACGGGCTACCTTGCGATGCATTCGCATTTTATATCACTGCATATTTAGATAAAATGAAAAAATTTACATTTTATAACAAAAACAGGCACTGTTGTTACTGACTTGCAACTCTACGGTTCATCTACTTTATTGGAGTACATGAGTTGCAGCGCACGGAAAATTTGCCCAACTCTAATCATCACAGTGATGGGGAATTCAAATATCCCACCACGTGGCTTAAAACTGCAATCTTGAAACAACCGATTGCTTATAGGCTCGGTGCTTCTTCTTTCGCTGGGATTCTTTATACGGACGGGACCTTGAGTTAACCCACGCGGTATTTTTAATATATTTGCGCTCCAACTGGCCTACAATGGCCGTACTCCTTGCCCACTCTTTTTCGACGACCTTTTCTCACGTCCGTAACTCTTACTTGACGCTAGCCCGCGTTTGCGCGCGTAGCAGTCTCGGGGGACTATTTCATTACTCCGCCGCACGAGCCAATCGAAAATAGTAAAACAATCACGGGGTGGCAGCAAAACTCAAATAATCATAGTTGTGGCAAGTTGTTACATATTTAAGAAAATACATGAGCTTAATAGCGATCAGCATTGTTGTTATTTCTACTAGACATGTGCTGCAGTTAGATACAGTACCAGTAACCATAAGTAATACGTTACTTACCACAAATTTGTCAGGTACGCTGTGTAATAGCCTTTAATAAAAGCACTATTTACAGTAACAACTCCTTCCTGCAACTAAAGTGGGTTTAGTTGCAGGTATTAATTAACGAGAATACTTCCAAGTAAAACTTTATCTATTGTAAATAATTTTTTATCAAGTAAACACTTTACTTAGCCCATTTTGCTCAGTGTGAGTATTCCAGACTACATGAAAAAAATCTTGGAAGAGTTACCTCCTTTTCGAAGTTTTGCTATGAATATTCCAGGTTACATGAAAAAAACCTTAGAAAAATTACTTATGGTTGGAAATATTACTTCTAAAAGTAAAATACCTGTACGGTTTTACGGGCACAAAATTGCGCTAAAATAGTACGGAAATTTTACCAAATTTGTTTTAATGTGAACCTTATAACGCGTTGCCTCTTCTTGTTGTACATACTATAGATCGCATAATGTACTGTATACATATCAGAGTACATATTTTTAGAACGAGTTGTGTGGATCGAAAAATGGTGACCTTGGAATGCTTTTTTCCTCGTTGTAAGATTTACCTGCAGCTCGCACCGCTCGATGTGCAAGTGGCCGGTTTTTAAGATCGTCTTTCTGAAAATCATTCCACACCGCATTTATTTAATACCTGTTTTTGGCTATGGAATTCGTGTAATTAGCATTTCGTACCGAGCACGGTGTTGAACGGCTGCGCAGATAAAAGGTGGAAGCTTCTCGTTGAAATGACGGGGAATCGTTCTTTGCTTGATTGCCTTGCGGGTAAGAAAATTACCTTTCTTGCTCGTTTGCTTAGGAATGTTATTATTAAATTGTCTCTAGTAAATTCCATGTACTAGAAGGATGTTTTTTTAACTTCCTGTACTTGCATGTTTTGCCTTACTCGTATGCAGTGATTAGACAAATTATAGAAAGGCGAATGTCTTGCAATTTTGATATTTGAATCGTATAAAAGTTATGGAGTGGAGCTCATTAATGTCGTCTGTACGTTCATTTCGTCATTTTACTTCCACCTAGGATTCTGGATTGTTGGTTGGGAAGAGTGACTAGCCATGCGCATTTAGACCACTCTGACCGAGCACATTGTGCTACCTTCCCTAGGCGAAGTCATTAACCCTCAACATTCGTAGACGGACGCGCATTAACTAAACATTTCTGTACTAGTCAGCTCTCATAAACAAGTTTCTTCACAAAAGACTAGGACATGATGCTTCTTTCGCAAAAGGAATCAAAGATAATAAATTCATATTCCTACTACAGCTTGTTTTAAATATAACCTTTGCTCGCGGAACAATCATAAATCAGTCAGAGCCAATCAAATAACTTGGACTGCAGTTGCAGATTTATTTCAGCCAATCAAATTACGTCTGACTGGTTTGTGATTGCTCCGCGAACAAAGCTATAGTCATTGTAACATTTGTCACTGAGTATATTAGTCAGTAAGTATCAGTAAAAACAATTACTGACAGTGTGAAATATATATGGAATATGTGCTAAGATTTTTTACAATCGGCTATTAACTTTTGTTACTTCTAAATGTATTCAAATTTTCACAAGACTACGTTGTTATTTTAGACACCTAATATTGATTCTACAAACAGCTGTGAACTTTTCCTGCAACGACTACTTTAGTATTAAATCATAAATGTGTACGTTAGATCCATATTTGTATCGCGTATTATATTTTAAAATTGTTGGTACTGCACCATGTATTTACTACATGGATTTCTCTCTGTGTAGATAGTATAATGATGAACCATAGCACATCCTGTGCGAATTCAAGGCAAAGAAAGTAAACAGGCAGGCAGTGTTTAATCTGGGCCAACAATGAACCCAGGAGATTATTTCGACTGATTGTCTACAGGCCTGCACCGATTAATACAGGGGATCATAATGTTGGAAAGGCTGGTATGATTCAAGGGATAACGGATAGGGCCTAGGTGCACGAGATCAATGGAGTCGCCTAGCCTTAACCAAGCTTAACATTAACTGAATCTAGGATGAGTTCTTTAATCGTTACAAGTAAAGCGATAAGATTCGTCCTCAGTTACAGGATTTTCACACGCGGCAAAAGTTAATGTACAAATATGTACCTAATGTTTTAAATTATCTTGTTTACTATTGCTAATAATAAGCAAAGGAAATAAATTGTTGTAAGTTCCAGATTCGTGGAGTTAATTTGGAAGATTTAATAGCGAAAGGAAATAAGAGATAATATGAAAGTGCGAAATCATAATAATTTAAAAAAATATATAAAGGAAAGTTCAGTGAATAAATAATGGTTTTGATATTGTTAAACCAAAATATGTCGTAACGACCATATCCCAGTGACTCAGGGACGGGAATGCAATAGAAATTAAAATTAATCTCATATTTTATTTTATTAATTTAGGCACGTATCCAAAAGTTACTATTCATTATTTTGGATTGGTGTCTATTATTATTTTATTTTTTATGTTTATTTATTATTATTAACTGGTAAAGAAATATTGCTTTACCGAGTGTAGAGATACTAGTTACAATCTTTTTATGCGTGATAGTCACTAAGTGCAATGGGAAACGCAATTTTGCAAAACTGAGGCGAATCAAAAACGAACTGGAAAGTACAATGCTTTAAAAAATATTTATTAAACCGTCGCTGATGTCATCTACCAAGCCTATGTTGTGTATATGCCTATTTAGTCCACAATGGCCAGTCAGCAGACCTACTATCATTTTGACAGTCTTTCTCTCTTTATTCAGTAGATCCTTATTAAATTTCTTTAAGAACTATTTTGCCTGTCTCTGTCTCGGTGGTTTTTGCCACCACTCTCTGATTAAGTATTCATTCAGTGATGGATTCTTTAATGTGCGATTTGGTAGTACCGAAAGAGGAGCTCCAAGGAATGACTTTGAACCTCGCCTAACCAGCTCGTCCGCAGCCTCATTCTCACGCCCGAGTGGCTGGGAAATCAGGCCAAAATTAATTCCCTTTGGGTGCCTACCCCATTTAGAGCACTTGCGCAGTTCTAAATCAGTGTAGCGTCCACACTTACGGAACTAATCGCTTTAAGTGTGGATTGGCTGTCAGAGTAGATAGCGACGCTTTTACCTACGTCCACCTTTCTATTTCTCGCACACAATTGGTTTCAATTTCTTGGACAATTGGTGAATTGCAGCAACCTCCTTGGAACACCATTGTGTCTTTGCTGAAGCTTACCGAAAGAGCCTTTTTAAGCTTCTTTGCGTATAGATTTGTTTAAAGTATTTTCGTACCAATCCTATTTTTTATTCTCGCAGGAGCCCCAGACATCCCAATATGCCCTGAGCCTCCAAGTAGTTTAAAACGGCTTTGCTGGGTTATTGTTGTAGTTTCTATTAGAGAATACTTGTGGTACCACCTATATTTCGCCAGTGGAACATTTCTTTGACCATATTTGGTATTGCTTATAAATTGATATATTTTCAAATAATGTTTGTTTACCTATGCTCATGTGTATGTGATTGTTTTCGTGATAAAAGTGATGGTTAGGTATTGAACATTGGTAGAATTAGTCTGGTTTTTATTAGTTTGCGGAAATTTGATTTTGAAACTCCAATTTTGTAAATGGAACAGGACTACATCACGGTCGTAAGATTTTGCACGCAAGACTCGATAAGTTCAATAAGGTAATTATCCACAGATATATTTTAGCTGTAAAGTGTTCCAAACATTTTTTTAACATTTACACAATGACAGGAAAGATATATTTTTATCAGATGCAAAACTCTTAGAGAAATTTGCTGTTGGGCAACAATATAATTACCGATGAGGAATCCAGTGATAATGAAGATGGCACGTTAGATCTGTTGCAACCAGCGCACCATCTACCGATTTACTGTGTACTAAAAGTACTAGCTCGCAAAATGTAAACCAAAGTGAATACAGCAAGTCCAAAATTTTAAAAAGTAAAAGGTATACCAAACACAAAGGAACACAAATAGTCAAAGGAAGCAAAAGAGACAGAAACAATGGAATATCACTTTGATGTAAATGTCAATGAAGAATGTTTTGCAGAGTGTAAAACCTGCACTGACTTTTTTTTAACAATGATAGGTGATAAAACCATTACTGATATTGTATATCAAACTAATGTGCATGGCACTAAAAAAAACATAAGACTCTAAATCTCAAAGAGAGTGAACTATTGACTTTTATTGGAATTAACTTTTTCATGGGTTATCATGCATTGCCTAGTTACAAAAACTATTGGTCAACTGCAGAAGACCTGGGTATACCTTTGGTTCGAAGAACAATGACAGGAGACAGATATCAACAGATACTGTCCTTACTCAGTAAATGATAATTCATTGATTCCACCTGGCAATAAAGATAGAATATATGAAATAAGACCATTCCTAAATACACTGAATAATCAGTTTGATAAATTGTATAATGGAAGTAGAGAGCTTTCAGTTGATGAAAGTATGATTCTGTTCAAGGGGCCATCAAGCCTGAAACAATACAACCCCAAAAAGCCTATCAAAAGAGGTTATAAATTATGGTGTGTTGTTGATCAAAGTGGATACATAAAAAGAAGTCAGTTTATCAAGGAAAACACGAACTATGTGAAGACAAATTTGGAACATTCGAACATGGAGGGAGAGTAGTACTTTCACTAACTGAAAGTTACTGGGGTAACTACAGAGTAATTTATTGCGATAATTATTTTACATCAGTAGAATTATTAAAAACAAATATTGAAAGATGAAAAAACACTAGCATGTGGAACCATTACGAGGAAGAGAAGCGGATTACCAACAGAATTAATGAAACCGGATAAACAACTGAAAAGAGGCGAATTCTATTATCGTGTATCTTCTAACATATCTTTTTTCATATGGTGTGACGATAGAATAGTTTAGCACTGTCCAATTTCCATGGAACTAAAGCGTGTTCAGAAAGACGGATCAAAACCATTTTTTTAATTGCCCGGGAAGCTATTGCAGATTATAATAGATTCATGGGTAGGGTACACCAAGCAGATCGATTACGTCAAGCATACTGCAGTGACGGACGGTGGAAATAGTGGTGGCATCGACTATTTTTTGGATTGTTAAATATGGCCTTTGTCAACAGCTATGTAGTTTTTTAAAAAAATCAACCCAGAAGAGAAAACAACATTACTGGATTATAGACGCAATGTCAGTACAGGACTAATGAATTATTCGAGGAATGCCATAAAGAGAAATAGTTTGCAGACTGCAAACAATAATCTAAATCCGAGTCTTTGGAGTAATAAACGTCGTAAATATAATTACTGCGTAAGCAATGATGTGAGGTTAGGTAACAGGGGGTGAGAGAAAACCACTGGTCAATATTTATTGGAAAACGAGGGCGATGTGAACAATGCAACATCGGTAGAATTTAGGCCTCATTCTAAGTGTTCCGCTTGCCAAGTATACTTATGTACGAATGGAAAAAAAAAATGTTTTGTTAAATATCACGAAACTAAGGTGTCAAATTCTTAAAAAATTCAAAAAAAGGAATACTTTATTCCTTTTTTTTTCTATTTGAGTTTTTACTCCTTTTGCAAATATAATTCAGTAACCGCAATTCTTTCGTCCTGGCAGGACTTTAAAGTTCCATCCCTTACTCTCTTACTTTCAGGTGAAAAAAATTTCAAACAAAATTTTTACTCTAATTACGCGTGTAGGAAAATATTTCTGAAGAAAAAACATTAAATTTATATGCTTTTTACATGCTCGGACACAAAGGATTAAATAGGCAGGTCGTTTCAAAATTAATTATTACAATGTTTCTACTCACCCAACCGAGGTGATTGATAAAATAGAAATGAATCAGCAAAATAGGAAAACGGAAAAAAATTAACTCTTTAAACTATAGTGATAGAATTACAACTAAAATCCTGCACAAAAATAATAAATGATCTTATATCTACAACGTGTACACGTAAATATATTAACAATTATTACTAAATGAATTCCTTGATTGACTAATTTTTTTAATTAAACGAACCGAAATTTACTATAATGAAAATGGAATACAAAATGGTAACAATAATTTACAAAAATACGTCTGCTCACGTTAACAGTCGATCAAGGAACTGCCTGACATAAATCTACACCGCAGTCGTAAACAATACGAACAACGCAAACGCACAAATCACCGGTACCACATACAACCACATCAAAAACTTTTGGAAGTAGATCATGATCGGCGGCTTGAATTTGGTTATGGGTTCTAGAAAAGTTGGAAATGATGAAGATTTTCTCGATTATGTGTTATTTTCGGATGAGTCAACTTTTCATAACAACGGATTAGTTAATAGACATAATTTTCATTATTACAGCGACGAGAATCCCAATTTCTTGAGAAGCCCTAAATCGTCAACATCGATGGTCTGTTACTGTGTGGGCCAGAATAGTTGGAAAGCACGTGATAGGGCCATACTTTCTTGATGGTCTCTTGAATGGTGCCATGTTTCTACAATTTATGAAATATGACTTAGCAATACTTTTGGAAAATATACCTATTAGTTTCGACAAAGACTGTGGTTGCAATTAGACGGTGCTCCTGCGCACTTCCAAATAAGCGTTTGGGAGAAATTAGATAGGTATCCCAACAGGTGGATAGGCCGCGGAAGCCCACAGAATTAGCCAGCAAGATCTCCAGATCTAACGAGCCCAGATTTTTTTATGAGAATATATTACAAATATTGTTTATGACATACCACCAACCACACCCGACAATATGAAAGAGCAAATAAGAATGACGTTTGGAACTATAACACTAAATGTTTTGAGTAAAGTAAAGACTCATTTCAAGAAAGAGTACGCCTCTGTATTGAAAACGATGGCCATCATTTTCAATACTTTTTAAAACATTAGAGGTTTTTAACACATCAGTTTATCCGTTTTAATAAAGTGCATTCTGAAGTTTACTTAGTTATGACTTTTAATTAGTATGTAGGAAAAGCCAGTTGAAGGGTTAGGCTGATAAGAATCGTCTATCTATGTTGAATAATAACAGTAGTTTTATCCAAGCTTACTTCAAAAAAAAAAAAAATGGCTACGAATTAATATTTGAAAAAGAAAATTGTAAATTACTAAGAAGCTAAAAATCAACCCAGAAGAGAAAACAACATTACTGGATTATAGACGCAATGTCAGTACAGGACTAATGAATTATTCGAGGAATGCCATAAAGAGAAATAGTTTGCAGACTGCAAACAATAATCTAAATCCGAGTCTTTGGAGTAATAAACGTCGTAAATATAATTACTGCGTAAGCAATGATGTGAGGTTAGGTAACAGGGGGTGAGGGAAAACCACTGGTCAATATTTATTGGAAAACGAGGGCGATGTGAACAATGCAACATCGGTAGAATTTAGGCCTCATTATAAGTGTTCCGCTTGCCAAGTATACTTATGTACGAATGGAAAAAAAAAATGTTTTGTTAAATATCACGAAATTAAGGTGTCAAATTCTTAAAAAAAATCTAAAAAAAGGAATACTTTATTCCTTTTTTTTCTACTTGAGTTTTTACTCCTTTTGCAAATATAATTCAGTAACCGCAATTCTTTCGTCCTGGCAGGACTTTAAAGTTCCATCCCTTACTCTCTTACTTTCAGGTGAAAAATTTCAAACAAAACTTTTACTCTAATTACGCGTGTAGGAAAAATATTCTGAAGAAAAAACATTAAATTTATATGCTTTTTACATGCTCGGACACAAGGATTAAATAGGCAGGTCGTTTCAAAATTAATTATTACTACTTTTTTAAAATTAAATGGACGAGAACAAAATAAACTAGTAATGGTGAACAATTTGAGTGTTATACTACGTATTCTTTTTTGGAGATAATATCTGACGTCCAGCAACAGTGACCTATCCTTGATGCAAATTGATTTTATTAAACATAAACGAAAATTACTTTAGTTGGCACACGGCGTACGCGTGCCAATTGCTTGTTGGCCTATAAAGGCGCAACCACGTACACATATAGGCAACCAGCGGCGACGTCAGCAACTTTTCCCATATTGATTTTGTCTCGGAGAGCGTCTGCCAGGCGGGCTTTAGTGGAACTGTGACGTAATCCGTTTCAATTTTACGGTTTTTGGAAAGGATATTGCGTACGCACACGTCCGAGCGACCACTCTAATCAATATTCTATTGACTTTTATACTTAGACCTTATAATGTCGTTGGTGCATGAATAGCTACGGTAAAATATCGTGATAATTAATTGTATGGGGACTCATCAATTAGGGAATTAAGGTTGCGATTGAGAAATCGCTTTGTGGTTTGAGATTTCTAAACTGCAACGAAATTCGATTGAATTTATGGTATGCTGTATTTACAAAAAAAAAATGCTATTTTTACGTCTAGATTTAGAACAATGCCTTATGATTACGTGTGTTGCGAGTAAATATTTACGTGGTGTTGAATGCGCAATGAGATTTAGTAGACTCTTTACTCAAAGCGGTTATTCATTATAGTGGACATTTGCTAGCGCGTGAATGTGAATAGTCGAAGTGTAAATAACGTCTGCTGTTTCGTAACTTGACAGACGTATTGTTGTGTACTGATTGTAATAAATGAACTTGCAAAATGAAATTAACAAGGAAAAAGAAAATTAAATTGGCTAGCTCAACGGATAAAATTTTAAATGGGCGCACAAGAACTATTAACCTCAGAGTTATCCTCGCGAATTAAAACTTGAATCTAACCACGAAATAGTATATTAAAGTACGAGTTTCATAAGGCATGATTTTGTCGCACGAGTTCAAGTTTAGAAAACGAGCCGCAGGCGAGTTTCTAATGAACGAGTGCGACAAAAAGCCTTATGAAACGAGTCCTTTATACTATTTTTTCTATTTTGCATTATAAATTGATAATAAATACTTAATAAAAATCTCATTAAAAATGTTGAGTTTTATTTTTATATGAAGTTGGTCACATTGACATACGATTGACATTTGACGAATTCAAAATTCAAATTCGGCTATTTAAATTGTTTAAACAATATATTTCATAATATAGTCTCTGTATAAACTGTAAAAAATGATGATACTGAGACAAATTATCTTGTACGCCACCACAACTGCGTGAAATTGCGGATAACGCCGTCATAAATTTATTACCGAAAAATCAAAAGCAGTATATGAAAAATGCTACATCATTTGAACTATGGGCTGTACAGAATAATGTCAACACAATATCTGAAAACATTTTATTGGCATATTTTGAATTACAAGGTAAAAAAAATAAGAAATCTTCTACTTATGGTCTATGTATTCCATGCTTCGTTCTTGCTTTTCCATTTATAAAAATACAGACATATCAAAATATATTAAATTACAAGCCTATTTAAACGATTCTCTGAGGGATACGAGGCTAGAAATCTAAAATTTTATGCATTGAAGATATTAATAAATTTATAGAAGAAGGTTCTGACGCATTGTATTTAGCCATAAAGGTACGATATTATTTTGCAAAATGTAATTTTTTTATGTAATGGATTTAATTTTAGATCGTTTTAATAATGGGTTACACAGGTGCCTGTAGACGAGATGAATTAACAATATGTCCATACATGGTTTAGAATTTAAGAGTGATATTATTTTGGTGACAGTACCTAAAACAAAAAATAATATCGTAAGAGTTTTTGCAATTACGGATGAAAGATGGATTACTTTAATTAAAAAATATGCCCTGCGACCAAAAATATTAATCATTCAAGATTCTTCCTTACATATCGCAATGGTTATTGTATATCGTGCCCGATTGGATTAATACGATTGGCAAAATGCCTAAATTAATAGCTGATTTTCTAAAATTGCCCAATTCAGAGCTTTATACTGGACATTGCTTCAGACGTTCTAGTGCTACACACTTAGCAGACGCAGGCAGTGATTTGCTGATATAAAACGTCATGGTGAATGGAAGTCATCTGCGGTAGCTGAGGTTACATCGAAACATCTATGAAAAGTAAAGTGGCTGTAGCGCACAACTTATCAGGCCAAGTACATCTGGTCATTCTAGAGTTATATCATCGAATGATTCTCAATCAAGAGTCTACCATTAAAGCCAATAACATAACTCAGCAAACTTTGTTACGAAGAATTTGCTGCATAACAATACATGCTCAAGATACTTGTTCCGTCAGTGTAAATGTATACAGTAATTCCACGTTTCATAACAATAACAATGTAAACTAAATTTGTATAGAATTTTTGATTAAAGTATTTACAATTTACATGCATTAAACGTCAATTTTGCTTTCTGTCATAATGTATTCAATACAGCCAACCTATAGAAATGAAAAAAGGCGTATCACAATGAAGCACTTTTCGATACGCAAAAGCGTGTTACAATTGCGTTTTTATGAACGCAAAATAGAAAAAGTAATTTGTGAGTGAATGAAAACTGACTTTCTTAATTACCCTAAAAATTTTAGGTTTAATATAAAATAAAAGAACAGAATTTTTAACCCAACGAAGATAAATAACAAACAAATTTTTTTTTTTTTTAAAATGGGTTTAATTACAAAGGTGCAAAAAAAAAACCGTGAACTGAAGGTTTTGGCCTAAATTAAAAACTGCACTTGATTCTAAATTACAATAGGACAATGCTATTTCCTATACAAAGCAAAGGTTTTGTTTATTCAGGAAGATAATCCTAAATATTTCAAATTCAATCCACGTGGTTTCAAATTAAAATAAACTAAACGTGAACAAATACTAGAAATTTACAAAAGAATAAACTAAAAGCAAGAACAATACTTCGACTCACCCAACCGAGGTGATTGATAAAATAAAAATGAATCAGCAAAATAGAAAAACGGAAAAAAATTAACTCTTTAAGCTATAATGAAAGAATTACAACTAAAATATATCTTCCTGCACAGAAATAATAAATGATCTTATATCTACAACGTGTACACGTCAATATATTAACAATTATTACTAAATGAATTCCTTGATGGACTAAATTTTTCAATTAAACGAAACGAAATTTACTATAATCAAAATGGAATACAAAATGGCAACAATAATTTACAAAAATACCTCTACTCACGTTAACAGTCGACCAAGGAATTGCCTGATAAAAATCTACAGCGCAGTCGTAAAGAATACGAACAACGCAAACGCACAAATCACCGACAAAATCTAGTAGAATAAGCATTGAATCAACTAGCAAACGCTAGACATAAAAATGAAAGGAATTAATTTAATTAAATTAAATCAAACAATCAACTCTTTACCTTAATCTAAACAAAAATAAAATCTAAATTTTTGAAAATTCTCTCGGTACAATGACTCAGCAGAACGGAAAATCATGACAATATCTATGCAACACAAAATATACTCAGCGGTAATGCGGGTAAACTAAACTACAGCAGTATGTTAGGTGTCTTACATTATCCCTGCTTCTTTACAATTCTCCCATGATCTAAAGATACGTTCTAGATAGTTGGTTGTAGAATGGAAGTTTCTGGTGTATTTTGCTATTATTGCCTATACAGTGGAATCTCCCTTGAGCGAACACCTACTGGACTTTTCCAATTTATCTGTTCAAGAGAGTTGTCCTGTTAAGGGAATAGTTAGTGATTTTTTTTTGGGAGTATACCAACGTGCATAAGTTCGTAATTACCTTATTTAGATTCTCATTTTAACGGTCTTTAAGATTGTATTAATGCTTTCTATACCTATCTGTTATAGTTTCTTGGTAATTTACAATTTTCTTTTTCAAATATTAATTCCTAGCCAATATTTTTTTCAAAAGTCGGCTTAGGCAAAATTGTCGCTATTATTTATTATATACAAAAGTCATTTGACAGTAACAAAATTTGTCAGTTATACCTCATTGTTGTTCGTGGTTATTTAAAAAGCATTTTAATTATTTACAATGAGAAATTACCCTCAAGCAGAAAGAATTGATATGATTTTAATAATTAGAGAGTGTGAAGAAAATTGTTTGCTAGTATCAAGGAATTACGTGCAAAAATAACCTAATAGACGCCATCCCGATAAGGATTCTTTCGAAAATTCGCTGCAAGTTTTCCAAAGTACAGGAAGTTTGTCTTATAAGAAAACAGAACAAGAACCGATTACCGGAAATGAAGGAAACAATATTTTAGTTATCGGATCTCTTGCTGAAAATCCGCATACAAGTTAGCGAAAAATAAATGAAACTATAGAGATAAGCCTGGAGCATCAGAAGAATTATAAAAATGAACAAATTTTACCCATACCACATACAACCACATCAAAAACTTTTGGAAGTAGATCATGATCGGCGGCTTGAATTTGGTATATGGGTTCTAGAAAAGTTGGGAGTTGACGAAGATTTTCTCGATTATGTGTTATTTTCGGATGAGTCAACTTTTCATAACAACGGATTAGTTAATAGGCATAATTTTCATTATTACAATCCCAATTTCTTGAGAACCCTAAATCGTCAACATCGATGGTCTGTTAGTGTGTGGGGCGGAATAGTTGGAAAGCAGGTGATAGATCCATACTTTTGTTATTGTCTCGTGAATTTTGCCATGTTTCTACAATTTATAAAATATAACTTAGCAATACTTTTGGAAAATATACCTGTCAGTATTCGACAAAGACTTTGGTTGCAATTAGACGGTGCTCCTACGCACTTCCCAAATAAGCGTTTGGGAGAAATTAGATAGACAATATCCCAGCAGGTGGATAGGCCGCAGGAGCGCACAGAATTGGCCAGCAAAATCTCCAGCTCTAACGAGTCCAGATTTTTTTTATGGGAATATATTAAAAACATTGTTTATGGCGTACCACCAACCACACCCGACAATATGAAAGAGCAAATAAGAATGACGTTTCGAACTATAACACTAAATGTTTTGAGTAATATTAGAGACTCATCTCAAGAAAGAGTACACCTCTGCAATGAAAACGATGGCCATCATTTTGAACATTTTTTTTAAAACATTAGCAGTTTTTAACACATCAGTTTATCCGTTTTAATAAAGTGCATTTCTGAAGTTTACTTAGTTATGACTTTTAATTAGTATGTAGGAAAAGCCAGTTGAAGAGTTAGGCTGATAAATATCGTCTATCTATGTTGAATAATAACAGCAGTTTTGTCTAAGCCTACTGAACAAAAAATAATGGCGAGGAATTAATATTTGAAAAAGAAAATTGTAAATTACTAAGAAGTTATAAGAGATAGGTATAGGAAGCATTACTGCATTCTTAAAGACCGTTAAAATTAGAATCTAAATAAGGTAATAAATACAGGGTGTTTCATTTAAATTAAGAAAGGGTGCTCGCTTTTAAAGATAGCGAAAATTAAAAGTTATTTTTGTTCACCTGTTATATTATTTTGCATTACTTTTATTTTATTATCAAGTCTAATGCTATAGTTAAAAAATAAATACAGTTTAAAATATCTATGCATGACAGGCATGCCTCTTTAATTTTAATCTACATCTTCAAGAATAGTTAATTATCTCGTAAACGAGCTGAGTTAGGCATAAGCAACCTAACACCAAATTGTCTTTATTCAGTCTGTACTATCAAAACATGTCATAATATACAGGCTGTTCCATTTAATTTTGCACAACTTTCGTGTGTAACTTTTCTTTGAATCATCCTGTATATTTCAAAATAATTTTGAAATGTCCTTCCGAACTTATATAACTCTTAACAAAAAAAAATTAAAAATATGTTACCACTTTTCGTACATAAACCGACGAGAATGTGGTGACCCACCCTGTATGTTCTATAAAGTTAGTAGAGTATTTAAGCATCTTTTAGCTTTGTTTGAGCATTTCTTCTTTCTCAGAACTTTTATTCCTGGTATAATGCTAGGTATTTACCTAAAGATCAACGCCCGATTGCTGGTTAGCACAGTGTTACTACTTGTTTATCGTTATTTCGTAAACACGGAACTTCCCCTCGTTATCAGTGATGATGCTGATATACTTTAGAATTCGCTCTATTGGTTGACATAACGAACATTAAATTAATCAAGAAGTTTGAAGAAACGTTATCGATAAGGCCATACAAATACGACGCCGTTCTGTTTGATCAAACGCGAATATTGCTGCAGTGAGAGAAAGTGTACTTGAACATCCGAACACATCAATTCGTTCAAACAACTGATTTTTTTTAAGAGCGACCAAACATCGATTTTAAAGAAAAATCTGCATCTGACAGCATGCAACATTCAGTTAACTCAACAATTAAAAGTTACAGATTATTTGCATTTGTGATTGGATGGTACGTAAAAAACAAGACGCACTGTTTGGTACGGATTTTGGACTGGTGATAGAATCGGACCATATTTTTTGGAAGATGAAACGGGCACTGCTGTCACAATAAATGGGGAAAGCTATCATTAATCAATTGCTTCTTACATCAAATTGATGACTTGGATTTGAACAATATCGTGATTTCAGCCGGACGGTATAACGTGCCACACAGCACCTCCGGCCACAACTCTACTTCAGACCAAATTTGCAAATCGTATGATTTCTCGAAGGTCTATATTGATTTTTTTTCGCAGGAGTTATGTCAAGGAAAAGTGTATGCCAACAAGCCAGCAACAATCATTGACCTCAAAGAAAATATTCCTTATGTTATTTGAGAAATAGAGCCGGGTTTTAAAATTTTTTTATATGTTTTTAAATGATTAGCTAACTATGACGTGATATATTACTGTAAATAGATTTTTTAAAGTTACGTAATAAAATTGAGTACATTTAAAATTTCGTACGTATTTGCTATATCTGACACTTTTGATGCTCAATTATTTTTTATTCTAAACTAAAGCATACAATAGGGAATTAGATGTAGAACAACTTTTCTGCTCTAACATTTTGTCGTATCTCTAATAACAGCCGAAATAGCTGGTGTAACAACTAAAATCAAACAGACTGTATATTGAATAAGTAGCTGCACATAGTATTACCAGCATATTATAACTCAATTATATAAATACATATAATTAAAAAAAGAACTGAAAAGGCGAGATTTAGTACTTAAATGCAAGCCCTGTTCCTGCTTTCAAAATCTGTATTGATTTTATATGATTCACGTGGACTGAGTGCAGTAACATAATATGCACTTACTGCGGCCAGGTATTGATTTGTTTCCAGATTGACTAACTTATATAATATGTTGTTTTTCTTATTACTAAAATAACCATAATGTTTTGATCTTCATTGATAGTATTAACAACATTACTAAAATTTATTTAATAAATGCGGTAATCAACACATTGTATTAGTTGTCTAATTTATTGCTAGACGATTTAATATTTCTTGGCATCTGTACGTCAATGTTGGCATTACTTGTTAGTTGAAACATGTCTACCTTGCTTGGCACTCCTCCAACAATTAATCAATGATTGATGATGATGCCTTTTGTGCTTCTATTTTTTCAATTTTCCCGCACGTACTTTGTTTCATATTTGAACGCATATTTTATGTCATTGTTGTGATAAGTAATTTATTCTAATAAATGAAAGACAGGTGTACTTTTTTGTGTGAGTTCCAATGTGGTTAAAAGTGTTTCTATAAATCTTAAAGCTGAATCTTTTAATGAGTTTTATTATAATTATCAAAGTAGACATAGTGTTCCATTGATATAGTACACAGATAAAAAAGTTTTCTTTTGTATATGAGCAAACGAATATTTGTTTTGGCCAAAACTCATTTTTTTTTAAATCCTTTATTTGAATGAAAAATATATTTGCTTAACTGAAGAATTTCTGTTCTGTAGAATGGAATTTTGATATTTTTGATTCAAAGAAATATATTTTAAGCAATATTTGTTTCGGATTTGTTGAAGAAAACAACCACTTTGTATGAAAAAGATTCCCGCATTGATTTAAAATCTTGTCTTTGTAGATACAATGCAATCGTATACATCGAGTTAAAAGTTTATATTTGTTGGAGTGAAGAAAATATTTTTTGGAAGGGTAAGGTGATTCGAGAGGAATTGCTGACATAGAGAAAATATGGACAATCAAATACATTTATTTAGATATTTATATCATCGATCAAACAATTTAATAGAAAATTCAAATGATAATACAAACCGAATAGTTCAATTTAATTTTTGTTGCAAAGCTCAATTATATCCATAACATATGGTGCGTACTTGTCCCATGCAGTTTATATTTTAAATAGTGCCATATGTATAGCAAGCCAAATATATTCAGCTTCGGCTGGATAGTTTAGTTTATGGTTTAGTACTGCCATGCTTTCTGGTTTCAATAATGTTTTCAATATCCGCTGCAGTCTGAAAGAAATATTCATAAATAAGATTTTTGCTATATATATATATATATATCTATTTATTGAATGTACTCACATTTGCTTGAATAATAATGCTGCCAGAGCACTCTGCAATAGTCGGTTTCCATGCCACCTTATTTGCTGTTTTAACGCGCCCTCTTGGTGGTATCAAATGAGCCAATAACTGTAGTTGTGTCATAAATTGTAAATCTGGAATAAAAGGACCGTGCGAACTACTCTCATTTGTAGCAGTAAAACCATAATATATTCACAGATATACTTTTCTAACCATATACTCACTTTTTGATAAGTCCTGTTTCAATGACTCCAAGGGCTGCTTTTCAGTAATGTAAGATTGTCTTGCATTTAGTACTACTTCAAAGAATTATTCATTATTATTATTCATGTTAATAAGTATGTGTTGAACATACATTCAAAATTATGCACTGTCAATATAGGAACATATTTGTCTGTGATAGAAGAATTTGATTTTACTGACACGCTTACCAATGCTGGCTCGTTCCAATGCTTTGGGAGTGGCCATTCTAGGACCAGTTCTTCAGTAGTTTGTGATTTATTTCTTTGTCTTAGAGGAAATGTTATTTTCCAATGTAATGCCAGCTCATTCCACGGTTCACTGCGTGTATCTAGACACTCTTTGCTAGTATAAGTATTTTTGTCGCCTGGAAAATGTTTTGTGTAAAATACATACTTGTATTATCATAAAATACCTTCACTTGTTTCATTGGAAGTACATTGACTATCACTATTCTTCTAAACTTCTTTATTCGTACTACGATAGGGCTGTTCGTAAATTGAACCGGGCGCTTGAAACATCGTAGTCCCGTTTGTGCCCATATGCAACCGTCTCTACAATTAACCGGACGGATGATTATCCGTATCCCGGCAAACCTCTGCATATGTAACCTTAAAGTGAATTAATTTTATTAAATGAAAGAGATATTTATGAATAATTATATTAACTTAGGTATATTTGTTATTTACATCTTTTTTTTATATTTTTACTTTAAGTTTTGAGATTTTCAAGTACAAGGGATCATATACCAACTAAAATAGGAAATAATTGCATATGCTGACGATGTGGCATTAATAACTAGGTCCAAGAACTAGAAAACATATGTTCATCAAATTTAAAAAGAAACCATGGTTACGTGGGCTAAAAAATAATGAGAATACGAAAGTGTCTAATAATGAAGTCAGGAATAACAAATAAACAAAGATATAAATTCAATGTGTCCTTAATTGATATTTTGATTCGAAAATTGAATAAAAACCCTAATCAGCTGTTCTATTCAATCAGTTCTATCATGTGTACGACATGTTCCTGTCTAGGCCATTATCAAGCGTAACTGCCAGGTCTGAACACATAAATCTCTCTCAGTACCTCTTAAACCTCGATATACGATACGTTAAACGTTAAATGTTTAATTTCATCTTACAAATTTTACTTAAATTTAAAATTAAAATTAAATTCAAATTCATTAAAATACAATTTTCGTATTGTTAGAAACTTTAATTATTTACAACTATAATTGCACTCGAATAAAAGGCAAGATATCTTAGAGCAAAGGCTTATAATATTATTCAAAGATAACATAAGTATAACGAGAGGCTGCTGTTATTGCGAGCTGGCGTTCTCGAACTGCTTCGTCCGCGCTTCGCTCAGGCCGACCGCATCTCCCCGTCGCCGAAAAAATTTCTCGGGTATCAGCATTTTCTTTCATTATGCCACTTACTTCAAATTTTAATTATTGACTACCTCTGCAGGAGCCAAATTTTCTCTTTTAATTCCCCATTTAAAAATGCGGTTTTTACATCCATGAGGTGAACTAACAAGTCAAATTGGTTTGCAAATGCGATAACACTATGTAACACGTTTTTTGTCCTTGAGTAGTAAGCGTTATTTCCAACTTATTTATGCTTCAAAACAATAGAAAAATACTTTTATTCCCCTCTAATTTTGCTTTTGTGACTAGGACAACGAAAATTTGAAATATACCCACATATGTATATCGTATGTCCACTTAAGTATGAGACAAATGGGAAAAATTTTTATTGTTGAATTTATAAAAAAAAAATTATGTAAAATAAAGTTGGTGCTTCTTGAAAAACATATTTTATCTTCAAACTTAGTTAAAATGCGTGGTTTTGCTATAAATTAAGAAAAAAATTAATTGTCTTGAGAATAAAACACGCTTATTTTTAAAGATAGCTACCAAAAAGCTTCATTAGCAAAAAATAGGTACTTCAAATCCCTAAATGTGCCAAAATACAAAAGTAGAAATCAAAGAAATGGAATTCTACAAAATTATACAATATGAGCCAAACATTGAAAAAATACTTTTTAATTTTTTTTTGTAAAAAATGTGTTTTTTCGATTTTTACTTGAAAGTTAGCATATTTAGGAATTTGACGTACTTTTTTTTCTAATGGAACTTCTTCATATCTTCAAAAATAAGGGTGATTTATTCTCAAGATATTTTTTTTTTCTAATTATAGCAAAATTACGAATGTTAAAGTAATTTTAAACCCCAAATATATTTCTAAAGAAGCACCGCCTTTTATTTTATATACATTTTTTTTTATAGATTCAATAATTTTTCTTTTGCCCCCATTAGTCTCATATTTAAGTCGACACAGTGTATATCTCCAATACGAAAACAGTCGCATTTGCGTGCTTTCACTCACATATAAAAATAAAAACAAAAACACATATAAAGTAAAAGAAAAACATATATTGTAAAGTTGAATTTAGAAGTGAAGATGAGCATCCTAAATGTGCACTTTGAGGGACATCCTGCAACCCATTTTTCCGGAGTTTCTCACTAGCTTAGCAACAAGCTCCACATAGTTTTCGGCTTTGTTATTGCCCAAGAAACCAAGAATCTTCTTAATTTGAGGTCCTACGAAGACACCGGCTTTGACCTTCGCCTCAGATAGCTTAGGAAATAAATTTTCAAGGTGTTTCATGGCTGCCGGCTCCGTACCTAGAGCTTTCGCAAATTGTTTTATAAGCCCCAAATTTATGTGCAGTGGTGGCATCAGCACCTTTAGAGGGTCTACCAGTGGCTCCCATTTGATATTGTTTTCCCGTATAGAAAACTCTGTCCTCTGTGGCCAGTCGCGCTCGTTGTAGTGTGCATTGGTGTCCCTGCTGTCCCAAAGACAAAGATAACATGGGAATTTGGTGAAACCACCTTGCAGATCCATGAGCAATGACACCATTTTGAAGTCGCCAATGACCTCCCACTTGTCATACTTCAAAACTTTCAGCAATGTTTTGATGTTAAAGTAATCCTTTTTGAGGTGCACTGAATGACCCAGGAGAAGAGATGGAAAGTTATTACCATTATGCAGCAGTACTGCTTTGAGGCTTCTTGAAGAGCTATCAATGAAGAGACGCCACTCATTTGGATTATAGGCGATTCCAATTGCCTCAAATAGCCCAGTCATATCGTGGCAAAAGCAGAGCCCATCTAGATAGGTGAGAAAGCTAGAAAAAGTTTGGTGACGCTTTCTCTGATCTACGACTCGCAGAGTTTCATCCAGCAAGTTCCACTGCTTCAGTTTAGAGGTCAAAATCTCAGCATTGGACTTGGAGAGTCCAAGATCTCTAACTAAGTCGTTGATGTTTTTTTTGGTTGGGGTAGTATGGGTCTCTCTCATCATCTCCGTATATGAAATCGTCATCTGATTCTACAATATCTTCTTCACATTCCGACTCGCTGTTGTTGATTGAAGACGCCTGATCTATCTTAGGAGGAGTAGGTAATGGAAGCTGAGGGCTGTGTAATACTGGGGCCATTGATGATGGAAGATCCGGATACATGACAGCAGGTGCATTTTTGCCAGTACGGCGTTTGGAAGGGTCCACAATTCAAAAGTAGTAGTTGCTTGAGTGGTCAGTGGGTTCCCGCCAAATACTTGAAATTGCAAATCTCATGGATCTCTTTTCTCCCCTATACCATCCTTTTGTCTTAATAAATTGATTACAAACATAGCAAAACGCGTCTGCTTCATATTTGCAACCTCTTGAAGCCATCATCTAATTAGAAAATAGGTATAGCGAAATGAGAAGTACATATACACACCGTTTTGAGCGCTGAAATCGTGGGGACGAGTCTATTATATCAGCTTTGGGAGTGTACGCGTTTTGAATGGAGGGACGTTGGAACATTGGATCTGTCAAAATTTAAAATAGCACCTGGACAATATAGCAATAAATTATCAAAGCAGGTTGAGTGGTTGAGACATCTTCGTTGTGATATTTTCGTTTTGTTTTCCAAAAAAACACATCTAAAACCGAAAATGCAGATACTTGTCACTTTGACAGCCATATTTATTGTCATTCCTATCGTAAATGAATTCACTCCCGTCACTGATGCCTTTAGTTCCCGTATTCTACGTCGAAAGACATGTACTTCTCATTTTGGGTTTGCTTGTAAATTTTAAAATATCATTGTCCTACCTATTCTAAATACTATATGGATTCCATAACAATTGAAATGTTCCTACTCTAACTAAATATTTTCCCTTAATTTCTTGTCACAGGAGGACGGTATCTAAACGAGGATAATCCTCGCGAGGCGAGGACAGGTGGCAATAAACTGTGAGAATAAAATAGGTAATATTCGTTTTAGGAGCTTCTATCTTCATCTGTAGAGGAAATAAAATCAAAGATTTTATCTCTTCTTCTGAGGCAGATACCCTAAATGCCCTGCCTCCACGGCAGCGGCACGGACACTGAGCGATACCGCCACAACATCTGCAATTCGCACTGTATCGCAGCGGTGTCGTGGTCATAGTGTATCCTTACCTTTACAAATTTTAATCATATCAGCAAAAATGATTTGTTAAACCGTGGAATTTAGCTTATCATCACAGCGCTTATATTTACAATATATTATGCATACAAGTCATGCTAATCGGAGCTTTTATTTTATCACCAACTAAAAATTATCTATCTCAACGCTTATCTGTTGAAAATTACAATGCTCGCGGCTTTGCGGTTCTGTTAGCGACGGAGGTGTGTCAATGTTACATATATAGTTCCAACTCGGCTTCTCACGTGATTTCCAACGAATTTTTTATTTCAGTAAAAAAACCGCGTCGAGTCTACGATGACTAAACACTATCAGGACGTTGAGTTGAGGCCTTGCTAACGCGATCGTCGCTTTTTGCGTGTAAACAGATTGCGTGTGTTGGCTAATCGTCGATCACGTGACCTGTGACGTAGTGACGGCCCCCTGACATTCCACTCCGCTGGATTGCGTCCGCTCAGAGACGGAGAGACTTTCCGCGCTAGAGTAATATACGTCGCAGGTTTCCATTGGTCGGTAGCCGGTTTTACGTTTGTTCTCGTTTGTTCTGACGTTCTTTTTTGTTAAGTCCCCGGAGGCGCTTTTTTATTCTTGTCAAGTACCTATTATGTTACGAGCCGTTCTTGATGTTCCGCTCTCTAACGCTCTCTAATTATAGGTGCATGTGTGGTGTGCTCGATCCACTCTGAAGCGAATGGAGATTTTTTTTATTTATCATTGAGAGAAAGGCTGCCGGATGATGATTTGTTTCAGCGCGTATGATATTTGGCGATTGTCAACTCTTTAGAGCTGATCGTATCAATCACAAGCAAAAAAAAATATTTGGAACAAAATTATCATGTTTGTTTTAAGTATAAGATAACTTTCCGTGTCAGCCAAGGTATGAGATTATTACAAAAGGTACACTAATTATGACGTTGACGTTAGAGTTAAATTGAGCATTTTAATTCATTGATTGGTAAAAATTAGAACTAAGATAGCGAAAGGCTCATACCGTCATGAATGAACTTATCCGAGTGGGGAAATTCATCTTGGGAAAAGCAATATCTGCACTGAGAAAAGAGATTGCATTAAATGAAAAGTTTTATAACTGTTCGTTTTTATTCATGTTCAACGAAAGAATACCTTTTCTCAGAAAAGTGTTTATTTCAATTGAAAGTACCGTGCTGTTTTGGCGGAAGACATTTTCTTCTTAACTACATGCTTTTCCACGAAAAGTAACCGTAATTAAATGGAATACACCTTAGTTTTGATTAATATTTTATAATATATTTATAACTTCTGTTTAAGTAAAACAATGCACATTACATATTCTATTGTTATTATTATGGACATATTTAACAACATATTTTAGTTTCTTTTAAGTACGCTTATCATATTATTGAATTATAAAGAGTATTTTAAATAAAAAAGGCCGGATGTTTTGGTTTATTTGCGTGGACACGCATGTATACATTGCTTTTTAATGGAAAATGCAAGCACCTGTATTCAAGCTGAGTGCTTTTCTATGCAGAAGTACTTTAGTTTTATTCATGTTTCCACGTGCATAAGTCTCAGATACACAAACAATAATGAACCAAAGTGAATATTTTTCGCGCGAGGTTAAAGAAATTTCAGAGATAATTGGAATATTTTCAGTTAATGCAGATTTACTTATAAGCCAAGGAACCTGTTACGGGGTTCGTCCGCTTTCAAGCTTAAAGGTCTCATCGGATCGAAATAATTTATTCAAAACACAAATTTTTCGGTGACACTGTATATTTATTAAAAATAATAAAAGCAAAATAATAAAATACAATGAAATACGAATCTTAACATATGTTACGATGACAATTGGTGTTTGCTCTTATCCTCTCTGCTTAAGTAATAATTTAAATTCTAGGTAGTGATCGTGCAATGAATAAAGTAAAAAAAATAATTATGATGGTATTTACGAAATATAAATTTAAATCTTAATCTAAATTAGTAATTTTAGCCTGAAGGTCTTGATCACGTGATAGGATTATAAAAATAACTTAAAATTTTAATATCGTACAAGAAAAGAAAACAATAAAATAAAATATAAGACTTAGCTGATAACTTTGGCGAGTGTATGTCACGCTAGGGTTGTTGTTGGCGTGGTCCCAATTGCTCCCCTGAACGCGAAGTTGCAGTGGAGGTAAAATTCAACGATCAGGATTTGGTCTCCCAAATTAGGTACTTCTTTCACCCTCTAGGTTTAAAACAAAGCCAAATAGGTCCTAAGACAGGACCGGATTACCACAACTGATAAAATTAACAACAGAGGAAGTCCGCTTACCAGTGACCTAAAGATGGCGCCATTAAACTAAATGAATGCCGGCTTGACGCTGCTGTTATAAAACCCTTTTCAGGAATATTGATGCAATGGACACAAAACTCCTGGCAGCCACAGGTAAAGCAGAAAATGCACTCGATATTGGAGGTTCCTCACGTAACAATATCCCACAACAACGTGGTAACTAAATAGAATGTGCACGGAGAGAACAGCGCGTGTAAGATGGTGTGCGAAGCTTGTGCGCCTTTCTTGCTTAGCAAGAGGGCGGAAGCCGGAAATGCAACATTAATGAAATAAGTCACTCACAAATTAACAATGCGGGGTAATGTACGCAAAAGAAAAGGTTTTAATGAATGAAACTTGAACTAATAATTGAATAATGAAAAGCTATTTTAACTGACAAAGAATTACTAATTAATTTGGAAATAAATAACGAAAATGTGACATTACTTTTGACTTTCAAGGTAACGATGCGTTTTGACGAGCAAGGAGTACGAAACTTCACTGCTAGATGGCGTTGCAGGGTCTAATTCTTAATTTAATTAACACAACGGCAACAAACTTTACAGCAGTATATCGTGTTTGACGGTTTTGAAACTGTTATACACGGGAAAAACGATCTTGTTGTTTTCAACCATTTTTCATGCATTTGGTTACAGTTACTAAATTATTACTTTATTTAGGAATATTAAAAATATTTCTGTATTCAATCAAACAAATAATTTGGTTAGTGGATTTATTTGAAGCTAGCGCAGTATTTATTAATTTAACTAAATATTTACATAGAAGTAAAAATAAATATCGCATTTTATTTTCGTATAGCAGTTTTTTTCCTATATAGTACAGCAGATGAGCAGATATACTTATGTGTGGTAGTGAAATTGTCGCATAGATGGCGCATCTCCTATTTCATTCCAGTAACAAATAATATTTCGCACAAAATAGGCTGGAAACTACGATCGTAACATATTAATCTGGTATACCTATTTGCTTATCAAGATGTGATAGGAGCCATCACCTTTGAAAGCACAATTTCTTTAACGGCACACTAGGGTGCTAGGATGGTCACTGCGACCAATTCGCCAATAGTACTAAGATTTACAACATTCTAACGGCAAATCCCTCCTTAGTGCATGGGCTTTTGGAGATATTTCATTTTGATTTCGATTAAAAATGATCACGGCATTTTGTTGTGTTTACGCTTAAGTCTAAAATGAATAAATGTTATAAGAAAAGGGAAAACCCTCTTGAATCAACATGCTTACGGTTTTCTGCCAATCTGCATAGTTGTCCAGTTCAAAATAAAGAGGACTTGCATCAATTATCAATATCTTTCACTTTCAGCCCTATAGTTACCGCGACATTTACCCAAAATGAGATAATTGTCACAATATTCACGGGTTGTGTATATTTTTGAACATTTTAAAAGCAATGACACTACAAAATAATTTCAAAACTGTGAAAAGTGACATTTCTAGTTAGTGATGCCAATGTTGTGCCAAATAATGTTTTTGTGACTTGTAACATTTAATTAGCTGTTTTTTTCTGTTTTATAACTTAAAATTTTTAATTTTTTATTAGCGAACACTCTTTTCTGTTGTAAAACCTATCTTTTACAATAACTAACATCATATACAGTTCTGAATGATCCAAAATCTGATACAAAACTTTTATATTTGAAGGACCACAAATCGTAAAAAAAAAACAACATTTATTGGTATTTTATTTACATTTTCAGAGCGAGTGGACGTTCCCTTATCACCTCTTAGGAGTTGATCCGGTGCTTTTGAATCACTTTGCATATTCTTTTTCCCCCCATTTGTACATATCTGTATGTTATTTAATTTGGATTTGATACTTGAATTTGGCCTATGATTAATTTTAGGTGAATTGTGATTCAATTTTTTTTCTCAGTATTAATTTGTTTAAATAATAGCATCGAATCCAGGAAAAGTGACACATATTTTTTTAACTGTATCTACGCCGAATTTAGTTTATTAATTAATAATATTAATTATGTAATATAAAGTTTTAAAATGCACTGCTCGCCAAATTTAACGAATAATTTCAAAAAGAAATAGCTTTAATTTGTCTTGATATCATATATTTTTATTTCTTGTTTTTTGCCGTTGTTTTATCTAAGAAATTGTAAAAACGGCGGTGTTTTCTTTTGCTTCTTTTTTACCAATAGTTATAGAACGTGATAAAAGTGGTTTATTTCAATCCCATAAATTTGATGTGAGGTCGTCTGACAACACCTTGTGGCATTGTGTTGAGTATTTTTCTGCAAAATGAATCCACAGCGATTAGAAAATCGAAATTTAAGTGAAGCTGATTGCATAAGAATCGTTACTCTTCGTGAAGAAGGTTACACTCAAGCTGAATTGGCTGAATGATTTAATGTAAATCAGTTAATCATTTCTAAAGTCTTAAGGCGATTTGTGGCAACTGGAAGTAACGCAATAACACCAGATCAAGATCGTGCAAGAGTTACAACCCCTGATCAAGACCGTTTTCTACGAATGCGTACCTTTCGGCAACGATTTGTGACCAGTACCTTGCTTCAAAATGAATTTTTGGAGGAATTACAATTCAACAAGTTACAATTTGCAGGAATTGTGCAACAGTATCTGCAATAGGTCGAAATACCTACTATGATTTGACCTCCCAGAAGTCCTGACCTCAATCCAATTGAGCACATGTGGGATGCTATGGGAAGGCGGCTAAGACAATTACCGAAACCTCTAAACACATTAAATGGTCCATATCTGAAATTGGTAGAAATTTGGGAGCAAATTGATCAAGATCAAGTAAGAACGTTAGTTGGGATTGTTGTCAAGCTGTTATTAACTCAAGAGAGGGAATTTTTGAATTATGCGTCAAATTTGGCCAGCAGTGTATATTGTACTATCTTTATTTGAATTCTTGTATACCTCGGTTTTAGTAATTAAATATTTATAAACACATAAAAACAATATAAAAGTGTTCCAAACAAACCTTAATTCTCCTTCATGCGTATTTTATCTAAAGGTCGTATTCGAAGTCATATGAAGGTTAACCTATCTTTTTTTAAATGAAAATTAGCTAGGATTAGAAAATTTAAAAACATTCTTTTACATTTTTTCCCCCAACATAAAGTACAAACTACTAGATTCTTAGTAGCCAAGAATATTGCCAAAGTGTTGACCCTCCCTCCAGAACAATTCAGACATTAGAAAACGATTTCCAGAAGTTGGAAATATTTTATTTATGTCAACAAAATATTCTAAAATATCGTATGCGTAGGCAGTCTTAAAATTACAAATGAAATTACGTTTTTCTTTGGTAGAGTGGATCTGTTGTAAAGCAAGAAAAAAAAGAAAAAATAAAAAAACCTGTTTAGATGAACAACAAACAAGGTGATTATTGTTCGGTCAGTATATTGGGAGACCGTTTCTAGAAATTATGACTATTTATAGATGCATATTTGTTTATCATTTTTCCATTGTATTTGTTGTATATGAATGCTATTTACGGGTAATAATGTGGTTAGACTTTTTCGTTTGAAACCACTAATTTCCATAACCATAATTGTGAATGGCGATTACATTTTAGGTATGTGGAATAATGACAGTGTAGCATATAATAATTTGTATGAATTGCAGTATTTTTTGTTGTTATGTAATCTGTGACATGTCATTATTTTATAAACAAGGTCAGGCATGCATGGCAAATATTTCTGGGAGGTTGAAATATATCTACGCTGAGAGAAATTGTTATTAAACATAAGTGAAAATTTAGTGTTGGCAATTAAAAAAATTATTTGCATGTGTGACAAATAATCAAACTATTAACACCAAGTAAAGTCATGTTTCTACCAAAATATTGGGTAAGGATAAATAACTTTAGTTTTCTTGGTAAAGTAAATCGAAACATCAATTATTCGGAATATTTTGTATTATTTGGAGTTAATATTTACTTAGCTGGTATTGTAGGTATTGCTGGTATAATATTCGTATTACTGCAATAAACGTTTTACCTTATTACTGTTATATAATTGGCTTTACTGCCCATAATTAAACTTTGTAACTGGTATAATAAAAATGACACTTATTACAAATAAATTAGGTATTCATTTGAAGATGTATTTTTGTATAGTTAAAGTAATTGATTTTTTAATAGGCTTAAACCATTTTTATGAAATATTAGTCGTCTTGAAGGCAAACACAACAACAACTGCTAATTATTTCAAACTAAATTATAGGCATTTTAGAATAAATTGATTAATAGATGTTAGAGGACTAATACTTGATCAGTGTATATTATGTCATAATTAAAAGATTGCTGACGTTCCTTATTTCTCGTCTGTAACTGTAGAAATAAATATTTATGTTATATTCTCGTGGTTTTGGTGGATTGAATATTAAACAAACATCGATCCTTTAATAGTATTATATTTGTACGTTCCGCCTTTGTATACAAAGGTTTTTTTCGCCAACAAATGAACTTAAAATAGTTATTTGTGTCAGTAGGTCAGAAACTACAGTTTTGCGAGTATGAGTACAGTTTGTACAATTAGCTTAAAAAATTATGACCCAGGTTCGTAAAACGAATTCGAGCACGTAATTCTAACATATCTACTTTAACTGCAATGCCATCGTAATCTGCGACTGAGAGGGCTATCGTCTCGAAAGATAATACTCTTTACGGTGCGCGACAAAGATGCCGCAACCTTTTCGGCTTGCCCAGTGTGTTATATTCACAGAATTAAAACCTTTTTAGTTGCCGCCAAATGATTTTATACAATAATTCTAATTCTCTTGTTTACGTCGAAATTTTATTTCAATCAACTGTTCATATTTTGTTTCCTTATATTTGAATCATCATTAACTTTAGTTCTCCTTGGTTGTCTGGGTGCCTTATATTAGTATTTATAATAAACATATTTACACAATAATTCGGTTTTGTAGGTAGTTTTAGTTTAAATTGTTTTATTTATTTATTTCAGTTATGATAGGCTGTATATAACTTATTATTACATCAATAAATAAATGTCCACAATTTTTATATATCTTTTTTATCTTTACAAATGTCGATGCTAGTTTAGTAGTAAGAATATTGAAAAAGAAACGGTTTACTTGCTTATTTCTTATTCAATTGAAAGAGTTTCTATGGAAAAATCCATAGAACAACAAAGACATACAGAGAACAAAGGATATAAGCATCGCCAGAATTTAATTGAAAAAGAATAGAATATCTGTCCATTATTCTGTGCTAATACCCGGTTCCTTAACTATCTCGACGCTATCTGAGAAATATCCACTAGCGATTCTAAGTAAATTACCTGGACAACTTTTTCGCCTTAATAATTTTTGACCATCAGATATTATCAAAGGCACCTTTAATGTTTAACAGTATAATTGTACTATCAGGGTATTCCACGTAAGTGGTTCATTAAAAGTTTATGATGTTCTATTATTTACTTATATTTGAGATTTTGGCACAATTATCTGTTCGATTAAAACTATAAATGTAAAATATTTGAACCAAAATATCACTTCCGGTTGACTGGAAATGGACGTCAACTTTGTTACTTTAAATAGAATGATATAATTTTTCATGCATTTTTGGATTCTACGACCATAAATACGTCAGTATTCATTAGTTATTCCTGTTGCCGTTTTTGAGTTATTTAAGGTTTTCTTTTTTTTTTAGTCATAATCATTGCATCATTGAGAAATTAATATCTCGGTTAATACTGCAAGTATAATCTCCAAATTTGCTATGTTATGAATGTAGATATTACTCTAAGAAACGGTAAGCACACTTTACATTCTAACATACAGAGTGTTCAAAACTGAGAAACAAAGTGACATACCTTCAAATGCAAAAAAAAACTCATTTTTTTTAAATAGAAATGAATAGAATGTATTTTAATTCGAAATTAGAAAGTAAATATTATCCTCTATCACTTTATATCAGCATTCCCTATACTTATCTTTAATAGATTTTGAGATAGAAGTGACTTTTTGTTAAACAGACTAAGTAGCCCTATCTTTAAATGTTTGAAGCTGGCTCTGAATGGGATTAATGTCAAATTCAAGAAAAACTTAAATAACTCAAAAAACGGCAACATGTAGCTATAGCAATAGCTAATGAAAACTGACGTATTTGTGGTCGTAGAATCCAAAAATTAACAAAAAATTATATCATTCTATTTAAAATAACAAAGTTGACGTCCATTTCCGGTCAACCAGACGTGATATTTTCGTTAAAGTATTTCACATTTATAGCTCCAATCCAGAATCTTAAATATAAGTAAATAATAGAACATCATAAATTTTTAATGAACCACTTACCCTGCATACTTTCGCTAATCTTAACAAAATTTGCAACCCTATCTATCGCATCTACAGTCGATTTACTGCTACTAAATCCATACTGCCCTACATTCATAGCATTTTGCGATCGCATAAAAAAATCTGTTCCATTTATAAATAAGCTATCTAATGCCTTTCCGATAATTGATAATAGACTAATAGTCTTATAACTACTTAAATCCATCATATGAGTTTTACCGGATTTAGGAATAATCTTAACTAATCGATGTTTTCAGCAATTCGGAAAAATGCCTCTACGTAAACATTTGTTAAATTTTTTCGCAAAAAATACGGTGATGCCCCATAAATCCTTAACACAATATCAGCAGCAATACCGTCTATACCTGACGCTTTACGTGGATTTATCGAGTTAAAGGCAACCTCTATTTCAGAATCAGAAAAACCTAAAACCATCATTTATCCTAATTCTCTACTCGCTAATTCCTTAATACGCTTATGCTCCTCCCCGTCATCTATAACCGCGTTCATTGGAAAAAAACCTATTTAGTAATAAATCCGCAGTTTCCCCTGCGTTCTGCGTATATAAATTTTGACTCAACTTTAATGTTAGGGCGGTACTAGGCGAATATTTTTTACGTGTAACTTTATAAGCGCGTGGATTATTTCTCCCTGATCTAGTACAAAATTTGCGTAATTTATTTTCTTTACTGGCCTGAATTATGGTTTTGTACTTCCTACACTTGAACCAAATATACGATTTCACGATCGTGCCTAACTGCCGTGTCATTACATCTTTGACATCCTCGCTTTAATCTATTAACTACTTCCCTTAACCTAGCTAATTCCGAGGTTCAACATGGAATCGATTTACTAAAATGTACTCGGTACCACTCGAATTCGTATAAAAAAATATCTATTAGATTAAGCTAGAGGAACCATGAAATACTCGTTCATGAATTGAAATTCTCAGACAATACTTATTATCATTTTGGATAAATCCTGGAAATCATTATCTTATTTTACGTTAAAATTGATAATATTGTTACAAATCCTACCTTTTCATTGTAAAACCTTAGTCAGTGGATAATTTGCCCCCACTAGATACATAAATATCGTGGAATTATGCTTGACAATTGTACTTAACTGTTTATTTCCTTAGTTCGCCTGATTATGTAGATTTACATAGTATTATGGGTAATATACTAATTTATAGCACGCAACTTCTGAGCATGTATCCAGAAATTGACTAAAAATCCAATTTTTTGTTTGCGTAACATGAGTCTAAATTAGTCCGCATTTTAATCTAATAATCCACTTAGATTACATTTTACAATCGGATACGCCTCCTTGTGATTTAAAGCATTAGTAAATGTCATGCACGCTACGCATTTGTTATATTTAAGTAGTGTTACTACGATTTCCTTCAAATATTTGAATATCTAACACTATAACTATAGAGTAAATATTAACTTTTGTATTACGTACATATGTACAATCTGCGTAAGTGTGTTTTAGTTTAAAGCAACCTTAAGATATTGCATTGTGATTGCTTTCGATGTGATAATGATCCTTCAGTCACAACGGAAAATCTGTAAGATTTTTGTAACACTGATGAAAATAGTTTCTTTTTATTATTTTAAGCATTTTTTACCCAGATGAAACAGCAGTAAAACATAACGAAAACGAATTTTGTTGTCAGCTAATTACTGTTTTCTTTTTTTGTTGTTGTCTCATGCATATAAATTTTTACTTACAAATTGATTGAATTATTAAACCAACACTGTTGAAAATATTACGGTGTTGGCGTTAATTTTGGGCTAGTCAAATATTTTAGTGTTGATTTTTCCAAACTTTGCCAGACGAGTTGACTACGCGTATTGAATAGAACAGAAATGACTAGAATTTTCGCGTGAATTCTTTGTTCAGATATAAGGATTGACTATTTTTCTAGACATTCAGAAGCGTCAACCAATCAGATTTTTTCCTCGGATAAATATATTAGAAACCCCACCTATTCTAATACAGTATTGCATTATACGCACCACCTGCATTGCACGTGTATCTGTTTTCGTGTTTGATTCTCCGTATTAACATATCCAAACAAACCACCAAATGTGACTGACTTGCAAAGTGTAACCTCGTGTTATTAAACGTTAATTCCAGTGGGCATAAAAATTTCAATATCTTAAAGATGTATTGGGAACATCTATTTACGCAATTAGTTTAGACTTGAATCAAATAGCATAAACATTCACTTAATTTTATAATGGTTCTCAAAAAATCATTTAAAATTGGTACGTTTAGTTGAAACCAAAACTTGTGAATGAGTGGTTTTGCATATTTATAATTGAGAAAACGTCTTGAAGAGAGAATATTATAGCACTAAGAAATAGGAGTTGCATATTAAAAAGACGTTGTGTTTAGAAAATGGTGTTAAAACACCCAATAGATCGCCACTCATTTAGTTAAACAGCTTAGTAAATTGTCTAGTCTAGATCAAATAAAATGTGACTAGAAGTATTTTATAATTCCACGTGTCAGTTGGACAAAATAACTCCTTAGCAATATACAATTCTTGACTATCTTTGCTCGTCAAATTTAAACTTCTATAGTTCTCGACAAAATAACACAAAAAGAGTGTGGACCTCTCCTGACTATTAAATTAGTCAAAAAAGTGTCAAAATTTTCAACAGTGAAATATCAAATACCCCTGAACATTTTTCAAAATTAAACCACTGAAGTGTTTGAAATAACTTCCTTAAAAATTGTTGATAATGCGGTGAAAATGTAAATCTAGCCATCTTTTAGCTTAAACTAATCAGTTTCTGTGTTGTTTCCCTATGTAGTCCGTAAAAATGCACAGTTGAAAATAGCGAAAATAATATTTTCTTAGAGGAAAAATATGTACCAAACTTGATAGATTTGATAAAGACTGGTATTAACAACTCAGGCATGTATAAGTTTTTTAAGATCCCAAAGCTACAATCGCGAAATGCCGAAGATCGTTCAAACCACGATAAAACCATTGTTCGCAAACTTGTAACGTCCCTGTCAGTAAATATTGAGCTCGATAATTTCAAAACCTTTCGCGTCGGACGTCACGACAGTAATCAGACCAATCCTCGCCCGCTTAAGGTGAAACTGAATTGTGCAGACGAAGTTCACAAAATAATAAAGCAAGATAAGCACCTTAAGGAGCTTTCCAATTTTCAAGGTTGTTCTATATCATTGGATCGCACTCCCCGGTAAATCAACTATTTTAAAAAAGTTAAAGCTGAACTACACCGCCGTACCACCAATGGAGAGAATAATTTGAAAATCCGATACAAGAAAGGGAAGCTAGTAATTGTCTCGGAAAACTAGATTCGCCCAACAGTGATACAAGATTCTATTACCAAAACGTCAGAGGTTTAAGGACCAAAACTGAGCTATTCTACACCAATGTATGCTCAAGCAATTTCGATGTCATCGGCTTAACTGAGACGTGGTTATCGGACGATATACTCCACACGGAATTATTCCCTCCCGGCTACACCATTTTCCGAAAGGACCGGGATCCATTCTACCACATGAAACGAGCGGGCGAGTACTCCCTAGCAATTAAGAGTACTATCCCTAGCAAGCTAATAGACACAACCATTTTCAATAATACTTTCCTTTTATTTGCATAAATACTACTAAAATACATTTATATATAATATATATTCCTCCTACCACGTCTACTACTGACCTTGAACATTTCCTCAATCTTACTAAGACCCATATCTAATTACATGACGCTAAAACTCTTATAATCGGCGATTTCAACGTACCACGCTTTATCGATAGGTGTTCAAACGATGCTAAATCAGAATTAATTAACTCTTTTATGTTATTCAATAATCTTCAACAGATTAATTCGATAGTAAACTCGGATAATCGCTTACTTGACTAAATTTTTACCGATCTGAACTTTATAACAGCTGAAAAAGATGAACTACCCTTAGTCAGCGTCGACTTGTACCATCCACCTCCTTTACTGAAATATCGCTACTACAGGAACAGCACAACATCAATGCCTAGCAATTCCGAAGCCAAAGTATATAATTATCGAAAAGTGAACTACTTCGATTTATATGAATCTCTGTCGACTGTTGATTGGTCATTTCTGGATGCTTATAACAATGTCTGTGACGCTTGCGCTCACTTCTATACTAAAATTTATGAATATCTAAATGCATTCGTCCCACTAAAACAGGAAACTAAAATTTATTCCTGCCCAGTATGGTTTACCCGCGACCACATCAACAACATACAACTAAAACACAAGTACCGTTTAAAGTATAAAAAATATAAGCATCTTAATGACCTACAATTGTACAAAGATTTGCGCAATTAAGTTAGAATGAACTCTCTATGCTGTACAACTATCTACCTAAAATACAAACACAATTGAAAGAAAATCCAAAACAATTTTGGAACTTCATTTCTTCTAAAAAGACAGGATCAGGTATTCCCAATTCTCTGGATGACATCAACGGTACAACACATTCTACACCAACATCTATTGTCCAAGCCTTCCAAGACTACTTCATGTCTGCATATGGTACTACTTCGTTCTCAATCAAGCAATCTCTATATCAAATAGACAGTAACTTAATATGCAAACCGGTACTCCAAGAGTCAGATGTTTTATTAGCGTTAAAGAAGCTGAAAGACAAGTTTACAATGGGTAATGACAACATACCAAGCTTCTTAATTAAGGATTGCGCTATTCTCTTTGTAAAGCCATTGACTTACCTTTTTAATTTATCGCTAGCGAGCAATATCTTTCCAGACTGTTGGAAAATCGCAAAAATCACTCCTGTCCATAAAAAGGGCGACACAGGGCGGTTAGAAAACTATAGACCCATAGCGATTATCAACAATTTCACAAAAGTGTTTGAAATATGTCTTTTTACGCTTACATTTTCCTCGCGTTCGATGCCACTTATCTGAAGATTAACATGGATTTATCAATAAGAGATCGACAATTACTAATTTAATAATCATGGCACAAGCACTTTCTGAGTCCATCGACAGGAACGGGCAAATTGACGTCGTGCACACGGATTTTACCAATTGATCGAATTGACCACGACATTCTACTGCAAAAGCTTGAAGCTATTGGGTTCTCTCACTTCTCTCCATCTATGACTTGTTTTACGCGCTCGTATTTGTGCGGCAGGCAGCAGTTTGTCATTTATAGTGGTCATACATCCAACAACTTTTCGCATACATCCGGTGTGCCACAGGGCAGTAACTTGAGTCCGCTATTATTCTTTATTTATATGAACGACCTGTGTGACGCGATTGATTGTGATAAGCTACTATTTGCGGATGACTTGAAATTATATAAAGAAATTAGATCCTTAGAAGATCGCGCTGTCTTACAAGAATATATTGACAAGCTTCTCACCTGGTGTCGAGCTCATAAACTGGAGATGAACGTTCAGAAATGTAAATATAGTTAGCTTTACCCGTAAATCTCAACCGGTAGTGTATGACTACCAGTGGAATGGCACATATATCAACCGGTGTTCAACTGTGAGATATCTTGGCGTCACTTTTGACTCCAAACTACTACTCAAGATTTGAAATAATAACTTTGGGGAATGATGAACAATGTTAAAACGACATTTTAATCCTTGCGGTAGCTAATCACTTTTTTCTGCAAATGCAGCATCGTTGAGTTATTCAAATAACAATGGTAATAGTAGGAAATTTTATTTCTTGTCATATGCATCCAGAGGACATGCTTGTCATTTCAATGTATCTTTTTCATTAGGTTAACCATGGTGATTTAACATTTTCTTATGGGTTCATTTAACACTTCACACTCAATGCTCACATTTAACCCTCTCATTGCGCATAGTTTGAGAATCATGCGCATTCGCAATTGGTCGCTTGCAAGTGTACTTGAACAGTGAAAAAGAGAGTTAAAACTAAAAAAATATATTTAAATATTTTATTCTTTAGATTCTCTGCGATTTTTGAAGACGAACTTTACTCTAATTCTATATTCTTGATTAACAAATGTAATTTATTAGAGCTAAATTGTTCTGGGAATATAAACTTAATCTAATGAGAATCTGTATTGTGTATAGTGAAATACGCATGCGGCTATTATACTTCATTTAATTTAACATTAGCGGTATTAAATCAACAGGAATTACGTGCATATGCTTATAGATTAAAGCAGAATTTACCTGTGTTACAACTTATTATAACACGTTCCATTGCATCCTGAAGTGACGACCAATAATAATAGTATTTCAACATTTGCTCGTAACTGCTGTTACGACTTGTTTATTGCGTTTGAGAAATACCACACAAACTATTATGCCCCACATTGTAAACATAGCACTAAACGTATTGTTTAAAGTAGATAAATTTGACGTTAGCATACCTAACCTTATCTTTTCGTTTCTAACTTGCCTGCACAAGCGTTTTTCCTTACGCAAGGAGTCCAAGATAACTGACTGTAGTTTTACTAGTTTTGCTTATTATGTCATCCACTTGCATGGGATTGTTTGAGTTAAAGAAGGCATATAATCACCAAACGTATGGCATTACTGCAATGAGGTAATCGCCACGAACAACTACAGTGAAATCAGCGCAGTATGTGTGTGGTTGGTCAGTTGTACTGGTACGATAGTATAACTTTATTTATTTTTTATGTTTCACAAAACACAATCAAGTATAATAACATACCCATATTTAAATTTGTTATATGAAATCTGAGTGTAAGTGAAAAATCTTAGGGCGCAGTTTGGTTTGAGAATAATTTTATTACCTATCTTACACTAAATTCTAGCAAAAGTAAAACAACATATGGAAAACCAGAGATTTTTCCTATTCTAGCTATAATTAAAGAACAGTAGTAATTCGTAAAATGTAATTCGCTGTGTTATGCACCTTTAAAACTATTTTATGAGACTGCTCAGAAAAACGGTATTGAGTTTATACCGGGTGTCCACACTTAAGTGTGCACTATTGATAACGGTGTTATCTTTGGAGGTACAGTATCGGTCAAATGGACGAAGTAGTACTATTTTTTATGGTGGTTACAATTGTGAGAACGGAAAAACAATTGAGCGTCGCGTTCTCTAGATATTCGTCCAAAATTATTCTTTTTTTTAAATGGAACGCCCTGTATATTTTTTTGCAATTTAAAAAAGAATCGCAAACTGAACAAAAAAGTCTTAGTACGCTATTATAAAAAAATGTCAAAGAAAGTAGTTATCGAGAAATCTTTATTTTTGTTTTGTTTGTATGAAAACGATACACCCATGGAGAATTAAAGCGTCACATTCATTAAAGCTTTTACTTTAATAAACAAATAAAAATAAATACAAAAATAGTCAAGAAAATTACTTAAATTAAATGTTCAAAGACACCTCCTTCCATTTCAATACAGTTCATCAATCTTCTGTGAACATTACGAGTAGCTCCTGAAATTGTCCTACCGTCAATGTCGTCAATGATGTTGGAAACTCTTTGCTGAAGCTCATCCACTGTTGTATATCTATGTTTGTACACTTGATTTTTTTACTGCTCCCCACAAGAAGAAATCTAATGGCGTCATGTCAGGTGAACGCGCGGGCCACTGAATAGGACCTTTTGTGCCAATCCATTCTATTTCCAAATAATCTTTCTAATAACTCACTTGTGTCACGGTGATTATGTGCAGGCGCTCCATTTTGTTGAAAGTAAATAATCTGTCTGTCTACCAAATTTAATGTATCCAGAAAATTTTCTAAAATTTTTGTCAGTAATACCACATATCTTTCTCCTGTTAAATAACCTCGATAGAAAAATGACCCAACAATTCGGGATCCGATTATACCACACCAAACATTTAAACTGAATCGGTGTTGGGGATTACAAGGATAAACAACAAATGGGTTTTTACGACTCCAGTAATGATTATTTCTTTTATTGAACATCCCGCGATTAGAAAAGTTATCACTCTATAAAATGTGTCTAAAGAAATTGTGATTTTCTTAAAAAGTATTGATAAACCATTGAGCAAAAGTTAATCGTCTTTGAAAGTCACCCAAAAGTAGAGTTTGAACAGGCTGATATTTAAAGGGAACATATTTATTTTTTTCAAAATTTTATGGCTCGTACTACTAGAAGTACCTGATTCTCCCAATTTTCTTTTTCAAGGCCATAATATTTTTGAAACTAATTTTAAGGGAATTAAGGGAAACTTCATATTTGGATATAGCGTTGAATTTAAGACAACATTTATTAATAAAAGAATCTTTTAAACTCAAAAACTGAGGTACTTTACTCTTAGTTTCATATTTTTGACCGTCCCTCGTATACAATTAAATTTTGGGCAGATTTGATGGGTGTTAATTTAGTTTCAAGACATGCAGAGGTGATTTGTAAGAAAAAGGATTTACTAAATTCAAATACAAAAAAATACCCCATATGTATTGAATACAGGGGGGAAGATTTCTAACAAGAAGTTCCCGAAAATAACAAAAACTTTCAGTTTTAAAAATTTGGGGTTTGCAAAGTTTGCTATTCGCTTTCTTTTTAAAATTTCTTACGTTACCGGTCAACCGGAAGTCGCCATGAATTTTGTTATTTTGAATGAACACCCAGTATATTATTACATTTTTGAATTCAGCGTAAAATTCTATGACGATTACAACTAGCGCATATACCTATCTTCAACTGTTTCTAAAATGCCATGATTCTTGAGAAAAATTTGACATTGTTCCATATATTGATTAATTTTCACTTGCTTTCAGTGGCAGAGTTTTCTTATTTTAACACTGCCAAATACTAATATTGTGTCACCACAATGTACTAAAAAGTTCCCATCGTATTATACAGGGCGTTTAAAAATTACTGGCATATCAAAGAATTTTGAAAGTTGCAGAACTCCTTTTCTTCAAATAGAATACCCTGTATATTTTTATACTGTTCGATGTGGAATTGAATTCTACACTGATTTGCTGTAAGAATACTTTCAAATACCTATCTTCTTCTAGTTTTCTTTTAATTTATTTGTTTTATTTATTAACGTTCACAGATGATTGAATGATTTTTATCTGTCAGGCTATGACTTTGACTTCACAATAAATTATTGCCCTGAATTTCTTTTACTACTGCAAATTCTACCAGAAATTCCTATATTCATAAGTACTACCTGCGTACTCATGCTCGATTTTTTAGTTTTACCGAAATATTTATTTTAAAAAGAACTCACAACAATACTTTCTAGATTGTAAATTATCTGATCGCGTGGTAGTAACTGTAAAAATAAAGAAAGAGATTGGTTCCCCGATAACCGAAACTATTTCACATTCCAATCATTTTTTTAATTAATGTCTAGCCTTCCTTCACTTTCCCTTCATGGTAACATATAATGCAGCTATGTTGCAATTTCGTAACTTTAGATGCTCAGTCACATTAATGCTCGAAAGCGCAAATGCAATTTCTACGGCTAAACCATTCATGAGGAACAGAAGGAGATAGTCGAATCGAAATTTAATATTATTGGTATAAACGTGCAGGTGTCGAAAATTGCTGTTCGAATTTCGCAATCTGGAAAGCCAACGCAACCGAACTCAATATATGTATAATGATTAAATCACTTCCTAAGCTTGGACTATGTGCGTCAATCGGTAGATGTGCTTGTGAACCTTATGCAGGTAAATGTTCTGGCTTTGGTTTAAATTATAAATTAGTGGTGTTATACAATAGAGAAGTTAGCATCAGTAGATTTTTTTCACATTTACTTTTCTTTAGCGTAAACTAGTTTAGAATCGAACAGTCTATTTTTATGTCGCGAAAAAATTTGGGAGACCGCGTTTGTAAATGTCATCAGACTTACTGCAATTTTTTTTTCTGCGTCATTGCTTTAAAATATCACAAGTTGTAAGCGTAACATTTTGAAACAAAAGTAGCGTTATTCAATGGTCCTACCACGTAAAGCAGGCACGTTTCATTGGATTCGACGTGCCAAATGTTTTTTTTTTTCGTATGGTTCGTTTCCAATCGCAAATTTTGCAACATGACGAATAGTGTAGTATTCTATTCCTGTGATGCGTGGGGAAGAATTTTGCACGTAAGGTCAAGTCAGGTAAGTGTGTAGTAAAAATTGTATAGTGCAAAGAAAATGTAACACTGTTCACATAATAAGACATTTTGATAAATTTTACACATAGAAGTACGTAATATATGCTCAGTTGAAAGCCTTCAACAGATACACCTTTTATAATTATCAACGGTTTACTAGAAAAAAAAAAAATTAAACACTGTCAATACTACACACTTACCCAGCAAAATGGGGCAAGTGTGTAATCGTTCCGCATTTTATATATTAATAGCATTATCCTTTAGTTGGGCCAAGAGTGTAATACTAAACTGATGCCTGTTTAATAAGGTATGATATATTCACCAGATATTCAAGTTATTACACGTTAGGAGATGCGAACTTTTGTTTGTAAAACTAGTATGAAGTTTAGTACATTAGTATTATAACAAGAGGACGTCCGTATTTCAATTTTAAAAATAAATATAAACAAACTACACACTTGCCCCGGTTACACACTTTGACTGACTTTACCTTATGCTTATTTATTTTTATTTTGCGTAGCGTTTTACGATTTCATTAATTACTTGTTTTATGTATTCTTCTATTATAAAAGTTGTGACCCGGAACTTTTACTGCAAAAGCTTAGTATTGTTACTTGTGGGAAGTCTCTTACTGGAAAATGTGTCAATGGCTTGGACGCGCAGAGCTACTTTTATTTCAAAGTTTGGCAAAACAGGCACGATTGTGCAAAGCCTGAGATACCTACAAGAAGGTTTGAAGATTTATTTGCTTCTGTTATAAAAACTAAAACCTCTTTACGTTTGTTTAATTGTTCTCTGCTATCTAGTGCTTTAGGTAAGCATCCTCATGAAGAAGTGAAAAAAAGTAAAAAAGCTTAAAAATGTATCAAGCTGATAGGCATATTTGATTGATAGGGACAGCGCTCTAGTAAGTGTAAGTAAAGACGCCTAATTGAGAAAAAATGTAGTTCGTACAGCTTCAACGTATTACAGTCTTGCTTAATTGGTCGTCTTTACTTCCACCTTCATAAGCATATGTCAAAAAGGAATTTGAAATGTTGTCAAAAGGTTAAATTTCCCGCTCGTAATTTTTAGTTCGACAAGATTAACGCTACACTGTTGAAAATATTACGGTGTTGGCGTTAATTTTGCACTAGTCAAATATTTTAGTGTTGATTTTTCCAAACTTTGCCAGACGAGTTGACTACGCGTATTTAATAGAACAGAAATGACTAGAATTTCGTGTGAATTCTTTGTTCAGATATGAGGATTGACAATTTTTCTAGACATTCAGAAGCGTCAACCAATCAGAATTTTTCCCTCGGATAGAAATATAGAAACCCCACCTATTCTAATACAGTATTGCATTATACGCACCACCTGCATTGCACGTGTATCTGTTTTCGTGTTTGATTCTCCGTATTAACATATCCAAACAAACCACCAAATGTGACTGACTTGCGAAGTGTAACCTCGTGTTATTAAACATTAATTCCAGTGGGCATAAAAAATTTCAACATCTTAAAGATGTATTGGGAACATCTATTTACGCAATTAGTTTAGACTTGAATCAAATAGCATAAACATTCACTTAATTTTATAATGGTTCTCAAAAAATCATTTAAAATTGGTACGTTTAGTTGAAACCAAAACTTGTGAATGAGTGGTTTTGCATATTTATAATTGAGAAAACGTCTTAAAGAGAGAATATATAGCACTAAGAAATAGGAGTTGCATATTAAAAAGACGTTGTGTTTAGAAATGGTGTTAAAACACCAATAGATCGCATTCATTTAGTTAAACAGCTAGTAAATTTGTCTAGTCTAGATCAAATAAAATGTGACTAGAAGTATTTTATAATTCCACGTGTCAGTTGGACAAAATAACCCCTTAGCAATAGACAATACTTGACTATCTTTGCTCGTCAAATTTAAACTTCTATAGTTCTCGACAAAATAACACGAAAAGAGTGTGGACCTCTCCTGACTATTAAATTAGTCAAAAAAGTGTTAAAATTTTCAACAGTGTATATTGTTACGGACCAACAAAACTTAAAGTCACTAGATATATAAAGTACCGCAATTGGCCAACCAATATTGTGTCCAGCTTAGGTGCCAAATTTAAATTTAATCATTGTAGTTTATACTACGTCCTTTCAATTTTTCTATTGGAGATAACCACGACGCTGCCATGATGTAATGAATACTTAACTGCGCGTTTTTCTACTGCTTTAACTCTACTCTTTTTTTTTCTCCTGGCATCACATCCAGATGGAAATATGCGAAGAGCATACACATATAAAAAGAAATGTTCAATCTAAAGAAATTTTATTTAAGTTAACAATATCATTGTTTCATATATACCCAAATAAATACATTCTTGGAACAAAAATAATGTTTATTTAATTTTAAGAAAAAATATCTTGATCCAAGAATATCCTTCATTGAATTAAATAAAACTTACTATTATTTGAAACATTGCAGTCCCAGCCTAGATATGTAGATACCTTAGTACAAGAATTTTTTTTTTAATGAAGCTTTATTTTCTTGCAAAGAAATTTGAATTTTACTCTAAAGAAGAAATCTATTTTTAATTCAAGAGATTACCTTTGGTTGGGAAAAGAAGACTTTTATCTGAACTAAATATTTGTTATTTTGAAAGAAGATCGTAGTTTTATTTACAGCTCCTACCAAAAAAAAGTTAACGACCTACGCGAAAATGTATGTAGCGAGGGCATTTAGGATGGACTATAGTTTTTACTACGACTGCGGCTTATCGGGGAAAACAGATGTTATGTATGATTCGTTGTGTATTTATCCGACACAGGATTTCTTGTTTTTGCAAAAAACAAGCTATTCGGAACATAAATTTATTTTTTATTTATAATTTTGGCGTTATAGGAAAAAACGTATTACAGCACTATATCACACACATCACAAAGAGACTATACATTTTCTAATTTTCCGCAACGTGCAATCGAGTTTTCTGGATCCTTTAATTACACTTTAATGCCCCTTATTTATTAACATTTCAAAATCTTTGGGTATCTGAAGAGATACATTATTTTACAATGAATACATATAGATAAGAGGATGTGGTATAATAGTTAGTATATTTTTACCAACTTGTTAGTGTAACTAAGCATTCGAATGTAGGGCCATGCTGTTTTTATTTTTATTTTTTGCCTGAATTAAATAACATAATTATAATTATTTATTTATTAATTTATACAGCTTATGACTAGCAAACATCCTATACTCTTCTAATTATTACCTTTTAAAGGTTTGTTGTAGATCAAGAAAGCTTAAGATTACTTAAATCAGAGAAATTAGGAAATTAGACAGGATATGTTGATTTACAAAAGAAAAACATACTTTCGAATGGATAAAAATGCTATTTATAGCTTCCAAAGCTGGTGCTTGGGCAATGCTTTTTTTCGACATTTTGCAGCCCCGTTGGAGGCAGTAAATGCAGAGGAATTAAGAATTGGTAGGGAAATTTTAAATCTGTAATTAAATATAATAATATACCTTTCAAAAACTTCCATTATCAAAAAGCTTAAGTACGGTTCTGCAGTTTAAAAATAAAACAGTTAAACTTTGAATTACTTACTGACTTCCTACTATTATATATGCAATTTAACGTGTTTAGCACCACCGCAATTCACATTTCTATCTTCGATGCATGCACACAACTACTGCATTATTGGTAATCGTTCGAGTGTCACGTACCCAAATTCACCCCACCGCAAAAATGACATCATATTTTTAAAACGAATTTTCACCTTAATATATGTACTTATAAGATTTACCTCAAATATTAAAATCCTTAATAAAAGAATTTACTTTCTTAATTCAAATATCTGATATACTCTTTCGTTGCCTTAGATCGAAAAATTTGTTTCTCGGAGAAAATATACTTTTCTTAAAACAAGCCTTATAACCAAGAATATTATCGATTACAACCAAATATAATATTTATATATATTATATATTTATAAAATATTTGTTCCTATACAAGAATAATTTCTTATTTCAAACACAGATATATTTGAAAGAAGTAAAACTTTTTAAAGAAATATATTTACTTAACTGAAAAAATCCTTTTTATGTGTGTAGGTAATAAAAGATTGAAAACGTGAGACACATTGACCAAGCTACCTGTTGTCGATGTTGTCAACTGTCAGTACTATGTTAGTATAATTAGTTAAACAACAGTGTTACTAGGATACATTAAATTATATACAATAGTAAGCAGTATTTCTTAACTGCAACAGCTTAGAATGACAGCCCTGATAGCTAATTGGCTAAATATAGTGACTTTTGTAGCCAACCACCTACAGCTGAATCAGCTGGACCTTCATTCCGCCATATTGTGTCCAAACAAGGTTCTTCTCTTTCTAACGCATTGACGCAATGAATTGTGGTACTTTATTTATATATCTAGTGACTTTAACAAACCTTGTACTAACATTGCCATCTATTTCTATACAACGTATTGATTATCTATGGTTTTGTTATAAATTAATATCGAAACAAACTCTGGTTATTTCAATTTCGCGGGAAGCGTTCAAAATTCAAATTGATCAAAATAACCTCAGAGACAGTTATTTATGACAAAACTCTACTACTCATCTACGCACACCCAATATAATTTTACCAAAATATACATTATAAAGAGTATCGAAATTTAATTCACGTAATATGTCGATATGTATGTAAATATGCAGGTTTTAAAGGTCATTGTCAAAAGTATCAGTATTTTGTAAAATATTGATACTTGAATGCACTCACAGAATATACAATCTACTATCAGTGCGACAGACATATGACTGATTTTGTGATGAAATTCAAAACTTTCTTTTCTTGCCTGACAAATGTCTTAAATTGGGCATATTTTTCATCTAATTTGACTTCGGTTAATGATTTTATTGTCATTAATAATTTCGAAATGATGTTTTAATATTACACTAAACCTAACATTAAAGTTAATCCTTCATTACTTAACGTAGAATTTCAGCGGTTAGAATAGTATGACATTCTTTATTTATTTGCTATTTGTAGATTTGTTTGGTATTTCTGTACAATTTTTTTTTCCAACAAATATGTTAAATAATTTGGGACTGGATTACAATGGTTTTTTTAACATTACGCAAAATATAATGTGCGTCCACGGTGATTTCATATTCTATCCTGTTGCAAAACTTATAAATGTTCTCCACAGCGGTAGGCTATGGAGTTATTCCAGTTAATTTTTCGTACGTACATATCCTACGGCTGCCTAGCAAAAACCCTTTCTGCACAATGGTAGCAAATGGAAATACGCATCCGGGAATTGCATGTCGGATGGCCTCTACAACTGGGAAAAAGCATAAAAGCAGGGTGTTTACAGTAATCTCGTATCAATATGTTAGTTTATTGTTTTTTAAGGGGTCATTGTTATTTACTATGAAAAACTGTAAACTTCCTCAGCACTTCTAGTTATCTGCTATTTTCTTGTAGCAGATTTTTATACGTAGTGCTTGTAAGAATTGTTGTCTTTCCCTTGTTACGCTTTGATTGAACTTATACTTTATTCCTAAAATGAGAAATAGGCATTATGTCTTCGAGAAAGCATAATGGAGATCACATCTCACAAATCCTATCAGCCAATCTTTTCCTGCAATTTTTGCATTTGTTCAACAACGAACTTTTCTCAATTTTTCAGACCATCGATAAGCAAGGTTTCGCAAATCTTGAATTATTAATCCTGAGAGACCCAATTCCATTTTTTAAAATATGTAACTAGTTGCGTTTCATCTTCTAGGGGAAAAAGTGTTTTTAGCCTAATGATTTTCTAGGTTGGAGAGGTCCAACAAGCTGACGCGCTTCTTCCACTTTTCTTTCTAGAATTGTTTGTGGTACCTCATATTCATTCTCTTCCCTTCTGTACCCATGACAACTCTGTTGCAAGTAATGAAACGAGTTAATTCTATAATTAAATATCCAACTATATCCAGTCATAACGAACCAGACTGAAGAGTAAGATACTGATGTCCCCATGTTGTCCCATACCAACAGCCCCATCTAGCCCAGACATTTTCTGGTTATGTGATAATAACATATTAAATATTGAAATAAACAAACAACGCACTATAGAAAATACATGCAATACATGTCAATTAATAAGCACAAAAAAGTATAATTATAAAATGGTTACTTATATTTCCGATACTGGCCGTTGAACTCACCATCAAAACAATAACGAAACTCTGGAAATTACAAAGTTCATGCACAAATAGCAATAACTTTGTTATTACGACTAGTAAAGTTTCCCACACTAGAACACACATAAAACAGCACTTGTGAATATTCGGTCTGCCATTATTTGACAGATGCTTACTGCCGCTTTGTAGATAAGACGATATCCCCATCATGCCTCGTGGCCCCATCTTGCCCCCACCTTCCCCTACTTGTTATTTGATATCTAAAGGTAATTTATAGCTGAGGATTTAGAAAAATCTCTTGAAAAAGAGAAGTTACAAAACTTCAACAATAGATGTTTTCTTTTTCAAATTCAATTCTTTTTTCTGGCCCCGCCGAATAAAATTTTGAAAAGTTGTCAGTCTTAACTAAACCTGGTGCGCATTATGTACATTAAAAAAAGAGAAATCACAATACGTTAATTAACAGCTGAGAAAAAGGAACATAAAGAATACAGTTTTTTTCTATTAAATAACAATAAGCACCGACCCCCATACATAGCAGGGTTGGACTTGTCGTTTCTTAAAAAAATTACAGGGACTTGAAGAAAGCATTCAATTGTATTATTAAAGGGCTTTTAGTGCTAAACGCAAACTATTAGGTAATGTTCATTCACAACTGATTTTAAGAAACAAATTATACTAATTGTTATGCAATGTTTGGTAGTTGCAAGGTGTATTGAAACGTAACAGTTGAATTCATTAAGAAGGCAACAAGAACTTGATTTCTGTCTTTTTTTATTGTATCAATAGCGCTGGATAATCGTTAGAAACATGAAAAGAAAATAGAATGAAGATAATGGGTTTAGTGATATATAATTAAAAAGTGATTGCAAGAGCGCTATTTGCTAAAGCAAAATTTGGTTTCTTAAATAATTCTTAAATAAATTTTGAGAGCTTTCACTATCTTGTTTTGATAAGTTAAATAGTATTTGACAATAGCAAATGTTAAATGGTAGAAGTTACCATGTTTAAATATGTGCATACCATTAATTTACTTTAATCACGAAAAACCAGAGCTAATCGTTGCAAAATATATATCTTTGAACCTGCATGTGACCGGTTCTATGTTCTATGTTCTATGTTCTAACGTCCTAGCCAGAGAGCTGTTTCCAAATGCGATTTATTTCTATAAATATCATAGTTTCAGAAGGATGTACATTCTCATAAGATATTTGGAAACTAACCCGAGAATAGAAAAAAATTGTGTGCCAAATGTAATCAAAGTCAACGAAACACTAAAGCGCAATATTGTCGTAGGTTGTGCTTTTCTCGCTATGGACTTTGAATGTTTAATTTTACTTAGCCATGACGTCCATTAAGTTTACTTAAATTACGTATAAGATTCCTCAATGAAAATATGTTATTTATTTCTTTTTTTTTCTTTTCAGAGTATGAATATAGTTTTATAGTTTTTTTTAGATCTATGACGAACAAAACTTGATTTGTCATAGAAATTACGAAAATTTTATGAACAGATTCATTCGTTTCATTCATTCATTAAATTGGGGTGGGTATCTAAAGTCCGGTCACTTGAGCTAGGTGCTCACTGTAACCATTCTATTAAGGTAATCTCTATTTCCACTCGAGCAGCTTGGTGTTCTCTATAAAGTCCAGTATCTTGCCCAGTGGAAACTTGAGAATCTTCGAGGGCTCCAGTAGATCCTTCCCGAAATATTTCTGCCTGAGTACCTTCATGAACAGATATGTAGATATTGGCTTATATCAATAAATGAAGCACCCAGATTGTCACACATTCTGTCGAATGAAACTTGGCGTATTTATACTGATTGAGTGTATTAAATCTTCACTTTCCGTTTGCGCCAAAACTAAGACGCAGAGGATCAAATCTACCCTTGAAATTTCGTCAATCTAAGTTTTTGAGATTTATATGGAAATTTGGAAATTATTGATTAGAACTTTTATTAAATTTTCCAATCAAAACATCAATTAAGGACACAATAAACAAATTGATAATGTTTAGTAATGCTCCATAGTCCCCACAGCCTGCTGCGGTGCCAATTTTGCAAGAATGCACACAAAAAAAAAATGTAAATTTCCAACAGTTATAAAGTTTTGGCACAACAAGTTGTTGAACAATATAGGGACGAACACAATTTGCATTAAAATTTCCACAAAATTGTTGACGAAAGTTATCGCAATTTTTTGCAACAAAATGCACACTTTTGTTATACAATTTATGTTGATACAACCTATATATTACAGTAGCATTAAGAGCAGATCATTTGTTGCAAATAGTACGTTTAGGCCAGTGGTAATAGTTGCAACTAATCATTAACAAAATATTTACAGTATTTTTGCTATACTACTACAAATTTGTGTAGTGAACTCACATTAAGATTTTGCGTACAGATTAACTACGTTGTTGCTATAATTAATATACCTAGTTGTGAATAATTAATTATTTACTGTATAATGTGTTTTTTTAAACATAATGTGTACTTTTGCTATACAATTTGTTGGCATATCCTACCTGTAAAAGGAGCATAAAATGCATATTGTTTGCCGCAAATGCAACAGTGAATTTTCAGTAGTTTTTTCAGTAATTTTGCGTATTTTCTGGTAAATGCACCAAATCAACATTTTATAACCGTGTTTAAGTGAAATAGGAAAAGCGCCCTCTTTGCAACAATGGCTGTACACATATAGCTATTGAACGTAACTAACATATAACGTAACATAATAATGATAATGCTTAGACCGGAGAATTTGTTTACAAAAGTGTGCGCTAGCTTTGGAAAAAAAAAATTAAACATAATACATTACATTAAATCAACTACAATTGTGGTTAGCGTAATCTTTATTTCTTAATAATATTCACTTTGTTAATTGAAGAGTACTTATTGTTCAAGTGAAATTAATGGGTTTGCTAAATTAATAAACTAGATGTAACAGAATAATATCATCGCTTTTATACCAATTATTTTCTTAATTTTGGCAATATCTCTAAAATAAACGAGATTTTGTTCGTTGATTTCATTAACGACAATAGGTAAATCTTGACGGATGTCCAAGATGTTGGCAGTTGGTGGATATAATTATTACTGCCATGTCGACAGGCAGAAAATATTGTAGAACATTTCACAATAGTTTCTAGAAGATTGTGCCATAATATTTTCTAACAATTTTATTGCTTTTTTTTGTGACTGTGATATACGAAACTGCAGCGATGATGTTTTCAAATTTCGCACAATAGTAACAATTATTCTTACTACAATTTTCGCCCATTAGTGAAGTGTGAATTTACTATGCGGATTTTTCTCAGTGTATATAAATTCAAAACTAAATTTTTTGAAAACTATTAATCCTAAAAGAAGCGATGGAGAAAGTTCTCTTCAGAAAAAGGATTTTGAATTCAGTTAATTCATCAAGCTTTAGAAAATACATTTGTACCTAAGAATTCGGTTCAGAACGGACGTACATAATATTACTACCCGTTTCCGCGGACTTATAGCACCTCCGTTCGATAGGCTTGCTCTTTTTGAAAGATCTTTTACATATCCGATATACAAAAAATATAATGAATTACCGTCTCGTCTTAAATTGTCATCTGTCTCACTTTTTAAGGCCAAATTGCGATCTATACTATTTGTGAAGCGGGATCGGGGTTGATGTATAGTGCTTCTGGAAACGCATCTTAATTTAATGTATATCTTAAGGTATATATAGCTTATATATATATATTACTTGTCCTTCCAGTTTTCTTGCAGACTCTTAGGTTAAGTAGCTATAGGCAGTAGATTTTGATATATAGGAGTTATTTTTATAAGACGTGGTTAGGCTAAAGCAGTTGACATAATCTTTGTTTAACTGAGCCTCGCCATGAGATTGGGCAGATTTCTTTCATTTGTCTTTAGTTTGATTAAGAACACTAAGATATAATTTTCTTATAATCTAATTTTGTTTTGTCTGTTCTTAGTGCCTTACTTTGCATTGTAATACCGGTTTGCTCAATAAATTATTATTATTAAGTATCTCACAAATGATGATTTTAATCCCTTCGAGTGTTCAGATATTTGGAGTTTGACGTCACTAAAGATGTACAATTCATTTTATTTTAAAAAGGCACTCAAAGTCTCGAACCCCTCATATCTGACCTTGGAAAATACAAGATCTCCAAAACTCAATCTTTTTAATCATAGATTCTGTCTTCTCTGATACTGTGAAGATCGTAATTTAACTTTCCTGTAAACTCAGGTTTACGTTAATGATTTCTTGAAAAATGTAAGATAAATAAGCCAAATATTGCAGCAAATCGCTGTCATGTAGGCTGAATAAAAAGGTTTATCTTGAAAGAAAAAAAAATAACTGCACTTCAAACCTAAGCTGCAAAGCCACCCAATATTTGTGTGGTAAGGTAAGCCGGTATGAAGGCTGTTAATTTCTTCACAAACTTGAAAACCCTTGATTTGATGGAGTTTACGATTTTCACAACTTCATCAAGAACTCCACAAGCCACACTCCTAGGGTACACCAATCAAAACTCTGCTCATACGCTATTGCGGCATTTGAGGCGAATAATTTTTATCTTTTATGAACTTGTTCAAAATTTTTGTGAGTGTTTTTTGTTTACAACAAGTTATTCTTTGATCATATATACCTGCCATTACACATTTTCTTTCCACGAATCCCCTGGTGACCCATTGCGAACCCCCGAAGGGGTTTATTGGCTTTAAAATTCTTAGTAGAACCTAAAAATGCATTAAAAAATATAGGTTTCTATTTATAATATCTAAGTTGACCATGATTTTCGATGTAATCGAAAGTGCAAAATAGATGAAGTTATGTTTTCCAAATGGGTCATAGCTAACTATGCTTAACTTCGAAGTTTTAAAATCGAAATATTATTGCAAATTTAAGAACTTTTAATGGACGGGTTACATGAATCGCCCTGTATATTTATATCAGGCGCAATCAGTGACGTGCACAATCAAATTACCGCTCCATTGTGTTTGGCACAGTTCTCGTTAATGACGTTGTGGGAGCTAATATTTACCTTAGTAATTAACGTCTCTTTCAGGCAATTCAGTATGTGATTAGGCATAATTTTCATGCACTTTGTCTAATCAATACGCTTAGTAGTAAATTTGATATTGCGTCTATTTTTGACTGCTTTATAGTAGCAGAATACTGAATATTCCATCACTTTTTAGTAACGACGATTCTTTTTCAATTTGATTTTTAATTAAATTCAGTGCTTGAATAATCATTGGTTGAGTGATAGGCCTATTCCAGTGAATATGTAACTAACTTGAATACGTTTCCTAAAAAAAAGTAGGTACTTTTTGTCGTAATAGTCGCATTGAAACCCAGTTGGTAAACATTTCCTCCGTTTAAAATCAATTCAATTCATCAAGTAAATAGTAAGACGGTTAAGAACTTCGCTACACATTAATCATCAGTAAAAATACTAATGGATCCTATTTTGATGTAGATACCCTGATGACACAGCTCTTTATTTGTGAAAGTGTTCTCAAATACTTTGGAATATCTTTTACACTGCAAAAATCCTGTGTGCATGGTGTTGGGCATTACCTATAGTCGCATTATAATTCAATTACTTTGTAATTGTAATTACATTCTAATGTAATTATACTTTAATGATTTCATAATTCAATTACAACCTAATAAATTATTACTACAACCATTCATTTCTATTTGAAATATCTAATTTTTAAACATCCTCATATGTATCTTCTTTGAGATAAAAAAAGATTCTAGATACCTTCCTTGCAGACAACATTACTGGCTTAAAAACACGTGCAATCTTTCTTCACATAAGTTTATGTACTAAAATATAAATGTATATTTCGTTTACATTGCACATATGATCAGTATATCGTTGTATCATCCGGTATATTGCTACTACACTCACAGTACTAGTGCATATACCAAAATCGCAATTAGCTAAAATAATTATTGGATTAATTTTTGTGTTCTAAGGTGACATTAATAAAGTTCGTAAATTTACCTCATATTTAATTTCATAAAAACTAAATAACAAAGTTTCCTCGAAAGTTTTACGTTTTACGGAGCTTGAACGTAATGAAGCAGTCCTTGTGTCAGAAGAAAATCTAAGGAATACAACAATATACTAAACTAAATCGACGTGCAACAGGTAAAACTTGAGTAAACATCACAGTCACAAGCGAAAGACAAGCGGTACAAACATCTACAAAAAATATCGAGAAAAGAAACATCGTTGAAATAGGTTTTGCAAAATTCAATAAAATGTTTATTTGGGCCAAATCGTTATTAATTCAGTAATTTTTGTATCTTTTCATACACTGGGTGGTCCGTTTATTCTTTTTAATCGTTCCCTCCATCCCTCCCCAATTTAGAAGCAGTCAGTTTTATGAAAAAAAAAGTTTCAAGTAGAAGTTTCAATATAAGAAGGTTACACAGTCATAACTCTAGCAGAGCGGGTACAGGTCACAGAAAGTTTTAATTATAGAAAAGTCCATTGCTGCATTTCTACTTTATTTATGAAAACTAAATTATTACAAATCATCCCAACCCCGTGCTCCACCTAAAAAAGGTACTACACGAGGCTACCTATTCTAAGTACTATATGGCTTCCATAACAATTGAAATTTTCCTACTCTAACTAAATAATTTCCCTATGATTCTAATAACAAAAATATAATACGTAGCCTCGCGATATATGATACTACTTTTGTGAAATGACCAAATATGTGAAATGTGATTAGTTCCCATAATCGCGAGTCTACTGTAAATTGGTTATTATTAAATGCGCCCATGAAAAGACTTTGGTTATCTCCCAGCATCCGTCAAGGACATTAATATATAGTGACCGGCATAAATATTGCAACATATGGGAAATTTTTTTATTGTTAAGATATACTAAAACTTTTTTTGAGGGATAGGTTGTGCATGTCTAGAAACCCCAAAATTTATTTTGACACACGTCACGTGACCACTAGTATGGCGGTAAATTTAAAAAATATGCCGTGAATCTGCAAAAAGTGAGGTTAGATGACATGATATCCAAAAAAGTTATTTGAAGAAGTTGCTTAGAATTCAATTCAAATATATTTAAAAAAAAAAAAATAAAAATCATAGTTTTTCCAAATATTGTTTCATTGAATTACATGTTTCTATTTTTTTCGCCTTTAGCAGCTCAACTGCAGTACTATTTCCAAATTTGGTTGATACTCAAACAGTTTTGTCAATTTTTGCATAATTAACATAGCGAAAACTGAAAAGTACGATTTCAGTGTGACAATTGTTGTTGCAAGGGACTGTATCTAGTAGTAATAAATAAAATTTTACAAACATTTTCTCTCTAAACCACTTAGCAGACATTGCTTTTATTGAAAATTATTATATTTTTTTTGTTTTCTGCGTTAAAGTGAAATCGGTAGTCCAAAACTGATAAGATTAAACATCGAAGCCCTCACAATGTTATTGCACGAACCTCACTTTTTGCAGAGTGTTTTGAAGTTTCCAGATATGCACAACTTACTCCCCCAAAAAAGTTTTAGTATATTTTAATAATAAAAAAATTGCCCATATGTTGCAATATTTATGCCGGTCACTATATATAATATACTTATATAAAGTCAATGGCAACGGAATAAGGGAAAACCATGACAAAAACCTTACTCTGGGAGGATCTGGGAAGAAGTCCCAGACCATTGACCTGTTATTAATTCTAACGCCTGTTATGCTAAATTAATCCTCATTTACCTAAAACGTGTAACGCTCCCGATGAATTTCCTAGTGTACCACCCCACCACCCTACTCTGCCAATCATCATCAAGTTTATCCCTAAACGCTTTTTAACTACACTAGCCGAAATTAGCCTAAATCTAATAATCGAGCTATCTCCCCTAGACATCGCCTCTTTCGCTAATTAATCTGCCCTCTCATTACCGATTGTACCTACGTGAGCTAGTCCAAAAAAGTTTTATTTCCCTCTCACATAGAATATCGAAACATTTAACAATGTTAGCGATTATTAATCCAAATAATTCGACTTTGCATACATAAATATATAAGTTGTTTTACCGTCGGGTCGTATCGCCCGACTGCCGACTATTTCCGCCGGGCTTTAGTCATTATTATTTCGAATTTTTTGCACATTGATATGTGGTATGGATGAAATTTCTCTCGTTTCAGTATTCGAATAGTACTGGTTCGTGAAATTCCAGACTGTTCTACAAGTTCTCTTGTAGTAACTTGTGGATTTTGGGCCACTAACGCTGGTACAGCAATTTGCGCGTTTTTCTTGAATATCTCCTTTAATGTTAACTTTAAGCGATATAAGTTTTAATACTTTTCCACTGACTATTAGACCCTTTTTTAGAATTTATTAAAAAAATACCATGTTCCATTAAAATAGCGAGTTGACCTTCGTATGACCTTCACGCGCTTTTCTAGGGCCATGACTGTGTAACCATTAGGTCTTCTTGTATTAAACTTTCTACTTGAAAGTTTTTTTTTTTATAAAACTGACTACAAATTTTGGGGGAAAGTACGATGAATATATCATCCGGTATTTAATGCGGCGAAATGTTCTTTAGCTCTAGTTTCCAAATTCCTTTTTATTTGTCTCACCTAACAACCTTGTTTTAGTGTTAGGTGAGACACTAACACTAAAACAACACGAGACGGTATTATTCCGCATCCTTTTTTTTTATTGGATATTTAAAGATCTTACTAATGTCCTTGCTTGCACCTTGTTTTTAGGTAAAATTCGAATTGCCTAATACGTGTTTTCAACTTTGAATGATCGTGTCTGTGTGATTAGTAATGGCTGTATAATTTAACAAATAACGAAGCTCTGTCAACATGCTTCCACGAAAATATTTCACACTGTGTAAAAGTTGTTTACTTGCCGCTGTTACTCCTTATTGACATCGTTCGCACCATCTGACGTGGATTTACGAATTTAAAATTTTCCTGGCATATTCTCTCCTCGCCAATAGTGTATTTTTATATGTAAATATTGATGGAATGAGTAACGGGAGTTTAACGACCTCAAAAGAGCTACCCAGACGACTTTTAGAGTTAATTCTATTGCGGTTTATGCAATAAATATTATGGGAAAAAAAATAAATCTGTGACATTTTATCACTATGGAAACATGGCCAAATTAAAAAAGTAAAGTGACACGTTAACGCCTGTTAAAAGATTGTTATAACTGCGTCAGTTCGTTATCTACTTCATCGTGGCATTAATTTACCATCTGTTACCACTTTGTTTGCTTCTGCGTCTGTGACGCCAAAAACAGAGTGGATTTATTAAATATTTGTAAAACTTACACCCGTTTGCGAAATGCACAAACATCACTGCCAAAATTAATGGAATAAATGGTGTAAGCTGACTTCGAAAGTGAAGCTTCAGTTATCGTCTTTTGTCTTTTTTCGTTTGCGTTTTCCCATTCCAACTTACGAAATCGCTGGCACCGACATTATCATAAATTTTTTAATAGCTTTTCCGTGCCTGTCCGAGAGAATGCTGCAGACGGTTTTAATTAGTGTTTGTTCGATAATTTGTACCTAGCGCCTGGAATGCTACTGGAACATAATGAAAATTACTTGTAAAACGAACGTTTATCGCTTGGGTATTCGATTTAATTTGATTTATTTGTGAATGTTTTGGTGGAAAGCGTTTTTTTTGTTGTAATTGTTATGTTCACGATTCGTATCACCTGTTTGTGGAACCTCGAGGCGCCTTTACATGTGGATTTCATTATAAGCACGGTACAAATAATACGGTATGCTCGTTTTGAATCTTAAATTCGTCAAGGCCGGTCAGATGACGTCATTAAGGAGCGTATCGAAAACAATAAATATATGTATGGTAAATAGCAAAATCGTTTAAAATCCAAATTATTCACAACTACCAATTAATGTAATTCAAATGCAGATTTGCTTTAAAAAAGCCCGTTTTAAGTTGAAATTACTTTTATCTATCTTGTCGCCATCTAGTAGCGCTCGTGTTTATTTCTACAATTGTAACGAATTTCGTGTGTGTTTACAAAGTGTTTTGTTTTTTTTCTAGAATATTGAATCGTGAAAACACCTTAACGCTGTTAAAATATGTTCCGTAACCGCGTCCGGATATTCTAAACTTACCTTTTGCATTAGCAAAACCCTCACGGTCGAAATCGATTTTAATATAATAATAATTATATATGTGGCGTTATTTATGCTCCTATGTGACGTAACTTCCATATGCGCGTAAGCATACCGTATTATTTGTACCGTGATTATAAGTAAATTTTTATATTTGTATTTAAATGCGCGCGTCGTAAGTAACCGAATACATAAAAAAAGAGGGACGCTATTGGACAATTGCTTACAACAGACAGCAGGCTCAACAAAAGAAACCCTACGCTATTTGAACATTACAATAATATGAGTATCTATATCTGTCACCAGTGGCGGTCTATGCTATATGGCTCATGAGCCCCGTAACTCCGAAAAATAATAAATAAATCTGTTACATATATACAGAAATAGAATGGCATCATTTTGAATACGCGTTTCCATACAAAATCAGCTATACTTTGTCAAATCGTACTGATCACAAGGGAATTGTACGGCCCACTTCCTCCCTTCCCAACAATCGACGTTGAGCCACCCTTGGCCTCGGCATTCACAAGTTCGCTCTCACGGAGTAAACATTTCAGAGTTACGCTTTTACCGATAATAATTGCACCCCATTAATGTTACATGTTACATTGTATATTTTCTTAATATTTATAATATACAGAGCTAAGTGCTATTTATTGTTTTCATACTAGCGGTTGTGCAATAAATATGCCAATGTAGGAACAAGATATCCAAATAAATATTAAACTTCGGATAACAATCAATACAAAGATTTGCAACGCTCTAAAATAAAATATTAAAAAGAAATAAAAAAGAAATCTTATAATATCAATTAAAAATATACTTCTAAACGTTAAATTGAATAGTGATGCTTTATAAGAAAACTAAATAAAAATAATTCGTAAAAAAAGATTTTTACGAATCTTTTTTCCCTGGCAATACCCCATAATGTGGCCCTCTTGTATGTACGTGCAAGTGTTTTAGTAATAATACTTACTGACCTAAGCATAAATATTTTTTTTTGGCGTAGGTCATTAAGGCTATGCGCTCGTTCATAAAGTTATAAAAGATTAACAGCGTCAAATGTGGAGGTCCAAGAGGTCATGCTATGGCGGTTCTCATGCTTATACGCTCATTACAAAAAAAAGCTTTTTGCAAAAAGAATTGTGCAGTCTTGCTGTCTAATAATTAGAGACCGGATTATATGCAAAGAAAAACTGGAATATATGCTCATATGTATGCATCGATTTTTGAGAAAATATGTATAAACCTGGGGTGTATGCAAAAAAATTGCGACAATATGCAAAATTTTTACATAAAATAAATACGAGCAGAAATTTAAACATTAACTTTATTGCACAAATTTTTTTCACAACATATTTCTAAAACAATTTATAATTAAATGTTTTTCAAAATTGTGTAAAAGAAAGTTTTGTCTTCTATCAGAATACATATGTTTCGAAATAGAAAAGCTTCTTTCACATCCACAGATGTAATTGGTGCATTTTTTAACTTTGCAATACATTCTAAACTAAAATTAAAGTCGAAATCGTTTACTGTTTCACCTTCCAAAATTTTCTTAACTTTCTTCAATTTCAAATACCCCGCATTTTTATATATCACTTTTTTAAATTTATCGTATATAGAATTGCCTATTGTACCCTTAACCTTCTTACATAGCATATCAAATTCGTCTACTATTTCGACTGATTCCGAGAGCGACATCCCTTGCGTTTCTAGTTTACGAATGGAACTTTGGAAAAGGTTTTGTAGCAATTTTGTTGATGTTACTATCTTTTTACAGTTTTCTAGAGCAATGCAGTCAGCAGTGATTTCAAGAATTACATTTTTTATTCCTTCAAAATTATCGGCGAAAAAAATTGCAGCCTCTAATCATGTACCCCATCTCGTAATAATCGGTTCAGGAGGCAACTTAACACCAGGAAGTTGCTCCTTATAAAATTGGATTCGTAAAGGTGCTTTTAAAAATACTTTTTTGACATTGCTAATTAAATCATTAATCAAAGCGAATTGATTCCTAATGTCTTCGGCTACACGGTTGAACCCATGAGCTAAACAAGTGGTATGAATAATGTTACTATAAAAATGTTTTAAATTTTGCGCAACTTTTATCATGTATGGTGCAGCGTCGGACAACATTGGTAAATTTTTTTCACAAAGTATACTTCCAGATAAAAAGAAATTTGATAAACCTTCTTGAACGAATTGGGCAATTGTCACATTATTTGTTTTTTGAAGTTCTTTACAGTAAATTAAATATGATTTACCTATAATATCTTCATGAAGAATTCCTATTAACAAATGGGCAATATAACAGCCACACTTATCCGTACTTTCATCTACCATGATATAAATAAAATTATTCCCTACCAATTGTTAAATTTCTGCTATAGTTTGCTTGTAACAAGATGTGACATAATTTTTTCGTAAGGTACTTTCGTCAGGTGTATTATGTTTGTAATATTTTTGCAGAAATGATTTCAAATTAACATTGTTCAATCTTGCTAATGGTATGTTAGACAAAATTAATGCGTTACACAGATCCGTATTATATTCTTGTTCTTAGTTTCGTGAAGTTGATGCTACACATTGACGTATAGATTGCTGCACACATGCGGATGGCTTTAGTTTTTCACATTTTCCAATATGTGATAGAGTTTTAGCGTGTTGATCAATCAGGTATTTTCTCTCAGAAGACACCTACAACAACAATTGTCATTTTATATAAAAAGTTAAAGAATTTAAAAAGAATTGTAAAACTTTTAGTAAAGTTAAACTTACCAGTTTACTGCAGGCCCGGCAAAATATTTTGTCGCCATCCTTTGCCACTTCAGGATATGGCTTAATCCATAAAGAAATTTTGTTCGCTATACTCATTGTATGTACGCACAGTATTTAAAAACGTAACATAATTACATGCTGTTTCGCTCAAAGATATTCAATGAATGAATAGGTATTTGGGAATTAATAATAAAACGTATTTACTACATCCCTTCTGCTAGGCGAAATTAAACACGTGCAGTTCTTGGAAAAAGTATTAGAGAAACCAATGTAAAAGATTTATCGTTTTTGAGAATGGTCGGTTGTCGATCTGCATTAGGTATTACTAGGAATTTTTACTAATAGAAAGGATAAGAAAAAAGCTTAAATATGCAATATATGCAGTCACTAATTAGCGCTAATTAAATTCAATTAGTGTCATACGTCTACATATAGACTATAATTAAAGATACGCAAAAATTAAAATATATGCATATAATCCGGTCTCTACTGATAATATTTAAGACTCTTGCTACAGTTGAGGTGGGGCTATTTTGAAAAGCAGATATAAAACGGCCAATTTACTACAACAATTAATTATTTTTATTTATTCGCATGTGTAAATTAACATTGTAGCGAAAAGAATTTAAAATAAAGAATTAAGAAAAAAAAAACAAAATAGAATAGTCATAAAGATTATGAATATTTTAAATGAAAAAGAAATAAATAAAAGGCCGAGGTGAGAAGACACAGCTAATAGCAGCGAAGACCTACATTCATCAATGCTGCTGTAATAGTACTGAACGTTTGTAGTGTTTGAAAAGATTGCGGCCAGGATTGTAGAAGGGCGGTGGGCGTGGTTTCCCTTCCTCACTGCAGGTTTATTCCCCGGTTATAAATGCTCACTGGCCGAATATGTATGTACACTGCCCGACAAAATTAATGTCGTCGTCTATAGCGAATTTTCGTATTTTCCTATCTGGTTTTTATAAGTGCCGAGTGTTTTACACGTAGATACCCCAATAAACACCTACCTGCATAAGCTGATTACAACCGAACGCGCGCGCCTTTTGAAATGATGAGCAATTTTTAATGGTCACTGCGCTATAGATCACGACATTAATTTTGTCGAGCAGTGTACATATTACTACATAATATACAGGTATCTCGCAAGGAACTGCATCGATCGATATTTGAAAGAGTATACATTGGAAAATTCTGAAAATTCCGCAGTATACTAAAGCCGAGCTGCGCTATTGAATTAAAATATTTTTAATAATCTCACGCATCCGGTTGTACCGGATGTGGCTATCAACTTCGTTATTTTCAATGGAACATTACATGTTATTACATTTTTTAATTCCTCGTTTAATTCTAAAGTAAGTTTGTTAAAACAACTATGTTGTTATTTTCAACCATGTTTGAAATATTTGCATTTTTTAAAATTTTTGACAGATGGGCGAGTGCACCTGAACTTCTATAATTGTAAAGGTATTTTTAACTTGGAAAATTTGTAGATTTATTAACCTTATAGGATGTAGGGTATTCGAAACCGAATGAAATTTTCGAAAACATTATATAGCGTGTTCGAAAATTACAGTTAAACTTTCGAATTGAAAAAATTTCCAAAACTTTTTTTTTTAATACAACTACAAAAATACAAAAAAAGTGTCATATTCATTACGTATCTAAAATGGATACTTTTTATGATAATTCGTAATGTATGCCTGGTGTAAGAATGTGGCATTATTAATTATGCAAACTTATGTTTGCGCAGTATCCTGTGTATTGAGCACCTCGATAATTCTGATTCTAGTGCAGGTTGTCATAAATAAAGGACGGACAAACTCGTTCGGAGAAGCGGGGAAGCGGAAAACTCAGTGGCGTTGCCTACACGCAGTCTATGCCTAGGAACTTGCATATGTATCTATATACATATGGTAGTACTAAATAAATCTTGGGATTGCAGTCAGTGGGCAATCCCAAGATTTATTTAGTACTACCATAATTACAGTCACGAATCAATATTATCTATATACATATGTATATTATTTAAGGTTCTATATTCACATGTAAGAGAAGTTCATGTTTACAGAGGAAATTTTAGAAAATATTATATGGTTACAAATTTTAAAAACTGATTAAATTACTATGAAAAATAACAATAACATAATTTAGTGAAAAGAGCTTCCCCTGTTTTCCTTTCCCCAGTTCCATTTGAATAGAAGTCTAAAGGAGCCTTGATTGGATTTATTAAGATTTAATACATTTTTTTGATAATCATTTAAATTTAACGTGCCGCTAGATATAAGAAATTTACCACAATTTTCAAATGTATTGTTGTAGAAAATTACAATGTTTTGATATTAATAGTATGTAAATTATTTCTAATCAATGATCAAAAGATTTGCCAAGTTTTTGTTTTATTATTTTAAATAGTTAGTGACTCTTTATTCCTGCTTGTTTTATCTTTTTTTTTTTAAATAAAATGCAAGAAATAAAGAAAATGTCACTATTACCTATTTAAATAAGTAATACAATTATATATTTTATCTTGTTACGGTGTTTAAAACGTATACAAAATATAAATTATTTTAGCAATTCTTACTTTTCAATGAAAGCCTGAACAGAGATTTGAGTGCTGCACAAATATAAATAAACAGCTACATCTAAGACGCCGCCAATGCATAGAATATTACGAAAACACAGCTGCGTTGTGGTTCGTGTCGAATAAGTTATGTATATATGCGTCATCGCTGCGCATTGAAATATTCCACGTGATCTGCGGGCGCATGTAGTTTTTATACATGGGTGTGTTCTTCTTACTTGGTCAAAACAGCTAGAGGGTTTATACGGGCAATCGGCTAACTTCCAATCGACACCCGTATGTGCGTGTGTTCGCTAGAAACGCGGACCTCCTTGCTCTGGTCATAAAGATATGCTGTGAAGTATCCCAAAATGACGATTTCTATGTTTGTGTTATTAACAATAGGTTTGTTTTTGAATTTTTGCCTTGACCGATCCGAAATTTTTAAAATTCTGTATTGTCCGTTTAACTGTGTTCGGTGATGGCTTCTACTTTTGAGGATACCGAGCTGCAAAGGTATCACATGTTCTTGTTATCATTTTATTGTATTTTCTATAAATAATAAACAAATTTAAATAATTTAAACTTGCCGGCAAGTTATAATTGAAAGCTAAGTGGCATTTCAGTAGGTAATTGGAGAAGTTTACTCGGTTACTCGATAAGTAAAAGCTATTTTGCATTTTTCAAAAATTTACCATTATCGCCAATTGCTTCTGGTGTCTTTCAATTGATTCTTACCGCCTATAAAATGCGTGTTGTAAGCGTTTAAGCCTTGAATACATTATACGTTAGCGATATTCTTTTGAATGGCGTGAAATTAATGGCCGCTTTAATGTCGACTATAAAATATAACGATTTTTTTTTTCTAAACCGCTATAAAAGCGCATAATGTGCTCATTGTGTAGTCCTGCTCTTCTTTTTTCGTTAGGTAGCGCTTGTATAATAAATTTTCGTCGTATCGTTTGTTGATATGCAGCTGATTTAATATTTGATAAAAATAGCCCATGAAGAAGTAACATTTTTCATTCGTCTTGTTACAGTTGATGAAAGCGGCCAGGGCTATTCTGGGCGAGAGGCTTTTCATTGCGCTCATGAGATCGACGTTCTATGGCCATTTCGTTGCCGGTGAAGACCAGTACAAGATAAGACCGACGTTGGAAAGACTGAGATCCTTCGGAGTGAAACCGATACTCGATTACTCGGTGGAGGAGGACATTTCACAAGAGGAGGCCGAGAAACGCGAAGTTGAGTAAGTAGATTCTCTGTCAGATCTTTGTCGTACATCCACATCCCGGTCACAGTCTATCTTAGGCAGTATACTAAAAAATTCCCACCATTTGTGGCCAATTTAACCCCCTAGATAATGCTCTAACTTCCGTACGCGACCGCCACTCATCAGTGAGTGGACATTCAAATAAGAGATGCCCCGCTGTATCTACTCCACCACATTCATAAAGCGAATCATTAACTCTCCCAATTCTACATAAATATGATTTAAAATTATCGTGACTTGTTATTAATTCTACCGCGTGATACGATAAATTAACCCTCATTTCTCTAAAGCGTGTAACGCTACCGATAAATTTCCTAATCCACTTCCCATTTAAGGTATTATCCCATCTACTCTGCCAATCATTATCAAGTTTATACCTAAACGCTTTTTTAACCACACTAGCCGGAATTAGCCCAAAACTAATAATCGAGCTATCTCCCCTAGACACCGCCTCTTTCGATAACTGATCCGCCTTCTCATTGCAGATTGTACCTGCGTGAGCCGTAGTCCAAAAAGTTTTATTTCCTCCTCACGCAACATATCCCACGTATCTCACAACAAATCAGTCGGATTTTTTTAAATTCCCTAACGCTTCTAATACAGATAAGCTAGCTGTTATAATTCTCACGTCCCGCATAAATTCCCATTAGCGCCTACTATAAACTACTGCCTGATTTATTGCTACCGATTCTGCCTGAAAAATATTGCAATGATTGCCTAATTTAAACTTTTGATTATGTATTTCAATACCCCTATTATAAACAACAAAAGCCGCCCCTGTACCACCCTCACCCTTCACCCATCCGTAAAAAATTCTAAACCCTCTGGAAAATTGCCTATAAATTTATTATAACTAGTACTTTTTAATTCCCCTGGATGAATTCGCCCCCCTATATCTACTCGCCTTTCTAAATTGCCCGGTTCTAATCTAATTCCCGTTGCCGTAATCAAACCCTATTTTATTCGCATCCCTACGAAATTTAAGTTCCCTCAAACGTAAATCTACTGGTAAAATACCCGAAATAACACACGCCGCGTCTGCCGAAGTAGATGAATACGCGTTCGCGGCCCTAACTGTTAATAATCTTGCGCCCCGATTAATTTTTTAGTTTCTTTAATTTTACACGCGTCTGCCCATATCGCCCCCGCGTACAACATTGCCGGTTCAATAGCGCCCCTATAAATAGTACCCGCCGCGTTACCGTTTAAACCCCACGTAACCCTAGCTGATGCTCTAATTTTATTACTCATTTCCCTACCTTTCGCGGTAATATACTGAATATGCGCTTTAAAATTTAGTTTATCATCTAAAATAACCCCAAGATATTTAACAAATTCTTTACAATAAATTCTACCCACCCCTAATTTAAATGTAGGCTTTCTTTGCCTCGGTTTGCCAAAAAATACCGCCGCTGATTTATCCGCATTAAAATTCAATTTATTACCTATCTAAACTCCAATTTAAAATATTTGCTAAAGCCTGATTAGCCCTATTTTTTAACGTATTATATTGCCCTGCTTTAACTAATAAAGTAGTATCGTCCGCGTACGCGACTATCTCACAACCCTCTGATAATATAATTTCAAAGAGACTATCGTATAAAATATTCCAATACCCCGGCCCCGAACGCGAACCCTGTGGACAACCCTTAGTAATTAATATAATACAGATCAGTGGTGTTTGTTCGTGGGCTCTTCGAAATTAAGCTTGAAAGCGGTACTACTCCACCATGGAAATAAGTTCCACTTTGTTCCTTTGGCTCATGCAAGCGATTTGAAAGATTCTTATAACAACTTGAAGGGAATATTTGCGGCGATTTGAAAGTTGTTCCACTTTTGCTTGGCATGCAACTCGGTTACACAAAGTATTGTTGTTTCCTCTGTGAGTGGGACAGTTGGGATAGGAAAAATCATTATAAAATGAAAAAGTACCCAAACGAACTTCACTGGCACCAGGAAATAAGATGTCATTCGTACTCCATTTGTTGATCCTCAAAAAAAATATTTGCTCCATTTGCACAGTAAGCTTGGGTTGATGAAAAACTTTGTCAAAGATCTGGATAAAACTAACAGTGGGTTTGCATATGTGAGGACTAAGTTCCTTAAGATCAGTGATGCTAAGGTGAAGGAAGGTATTTTTGTGGGACCCCAGATCAGACAGCTAGTTCGAGATGAAAAAATTGTTGAGGCGTTAAATGGAATTGAAAAAGCAGCATGGTTGTCTTTTAAGGAGATTTACGACGGCCGAAAACTACGTAGAGATTGTGAACAATGTACTGGCCTCATATAAAGCCATGGGTTGCAACATGAGTTTAAAAATGCACTTTCTTGACTCCCACTTGGACTTTCTTTCAAAAAACCTTGGAGCAGTTATTGACGAGCATGGCGAAATAATTCATCAGGATATTCTAGTCATGGAGAAGAGATACCAATTGCTTGGCAGCCCTGCCATGTTGGCAGATTATTGCTGGACGCTGAAGAGAGATGTTTGTGATGCAAAGTACAGTCGAAAGCCATATATCATTTTTTCATGATTTATACACATATTACAATATACAGTGAGAACGCGTGGGTTGGAACAAATTCATTTAAAATTCATTAGGTTTGTCTTTTTTGAAAAACGCTGGGGCACGTCGATTTTTGTTTTTAGGAGGGTTTTTTTTTTACGGTAAATTTATATATACAGTATGGCCTAAAAAACAAGGTTCGACCACCAACTACATTTTTTCAAATGGTAATACGTACTTATTTTTATATCCTTTTTGAATTCTGCATCGAATTCTAAGTATGTTTCGTGTACCATTTCCTATACCTAAACTCAACAGTTATCGAGATATTCATGATTGAATTAATTAAGACCATATTTCTGGGGATTTTTTTTTTGTATCAAGCAAAACATTCCATCTTGTATTTATTTTCGTTTTTTTATTTCTGGTATTTTCGATAATTGACTTGTCACTTGTCAACGTATAGTGACACTTCACAGTAAGTAATTATCGCGTATAACTGAGAAGAAACGAATAGAAATTTTGATGATGGTAGGATATGGCAACAGAACTCGAACACAAGCTCAAGTTTGCGAATTATTTAATGATAAATACCCGGAGAGGCCTATTAACGATCGGTAGTTAGCAAGATAGAAAAAAAGTTTAGAGACGTGGGTCACGTAAGAGACAATTATAAAACCAACCATCTTCCAGTTCCACAGGACACACAATTGAATAATTTGCTCGATTTAAAAGAAAGTCCACAAAAAGCAACTCGACAAGTAGCTGTAGACCAGTCAGTCTGTGAATCTGTTCTAAAATACTTACACGAGCACAAATGGCACCCATACAAAATATATTTAGCTCAGGAACTTATTGAAGATGATCTCAACTGCAGATTAGAATTTTGCGAAATAATGATGGATAGATGCAATGCCAACCCGCAATTTTTAAGTAAGACGAAGCAACATTTTGTTTGAATGGTTCGATAAACATGCAAAATTGTCGATATTGGGCACCAGAAAATCCACAGTGGAGTATGGAAAGTCGTACACAATTCCCTCAAATAGTAAATGTGTGGACCGAAATTGCGGGTACCTCAATTATTGGCCCGTTTTTTATTGAGGGAACACTTAATTCTGAAAATTATTTAGATCTACTACAAAATTCCATAATACCAAGCTTAAATGCACTTTACCAGAATTGTGAGAACTCAAATATACTGGCAAATTCGATATGGTTCCAACACGATGGAGCGCCCCCACACTATTCGCGAACAGTACGAGATTACCTACATAATATTTTCCCAAACAGATGGATCGGAAGGAGAGGTTACATCGAATGGTGGGCTAGATCCCCAGACCTAACCCCATTAGATTTTTATCTATGGGGTTATCTAAAATCCAAAGCATACTTCAATAAACCAGAAAATATCGAAGAACTGAAGAATAGAATTAGAGTCGAAATACAACAAATTCAGCCACAAACTTTAACTGAAATGTTATAAGAAATTGAATATCGACTTGCCTATTGTCAGGAAGTTAATGGTCAACAATTTGAACATTTAGTTTGACTTGTTCTATTTTTTTTTTAAATAAATTTACAAAAGACAAACCCCTGAATTTTAAATGATTTTGCTAAAGTCACGCGTCCTCCCAAATTTTGATAGAAATCAATCGTAAATTCCTCGATAATTGAATTTAGATATAGGACTTAATACAAGAGATATACTTTGAATTGGATGCAGAATTCAAAAAAGAAATAAAAAAACAGGTATTTTCATTTAAAAAAAATAGTTAGTAGTCAACTTATTTTTGGCCTACACTATACAGGGTATTCCACGTAACTGGTTCATTAAAAGTTTATGATGTTCTATTATTTACTTATATTTCAGATTTTGGCACCAGTATCTGTTCGATTGGAACTATAAATGTAAAATACCTTAACCAAAATATCACTTCCGGTTGACCGGAAATGGATGTCAACTTTCTTATTTTAAATAGAATGATATATTTTTTATTATTTTGGATTCTACAACTATAAATACGTCAGTTTTCTTTAGCTATTCCTATAGCTACATGTTGCCGTTTTTGAGTTATTTAAGTTTTTCTTTTTTTTTAGTCATAATCATTGCATCATTGAGAAATTAATATCTCGGTTAATACTGCAAGTAGAGACTTCAAATTTGCTATGTTATGAATGTAGATATTACTCTAAGAAACGGTGACACACTTTACATTCTAACATAAAGGGGTGTTCAAAACTGAGGAACAAAGTGACATATTTTCAAATGCAGAAAACTCATTTTTTTTAAATAGAACACCCTGTATTTTAATTCGGAATTAGGAAGTAAATATCATCCCTATCGCTTTATATGAGCATTCCTATACCTATCTTTAATAGATTTTGAGATATGAGCGACTTTTTGTTAAACAGACTAAGTAGCCCTATCTTTAAATGTTTGTAGCTGGCTCTGAAATGGATTTACGTCAAATTCATGTATTATTTTTGAATAACCATACAAGAATGTCTGTTCGAATAGCCATTTCTGGTAATATTGCGTTGTACGAAAGTGTAATTACAATGATATACATAAACACTTTTGGTTAGTCAATGAATTTTACTTTAATCTCATTCAGAGCCAGCTAGAAACACGCAAAGATAGGGCTACTTAGTCTATTTAACAAAAAGTCGTTCATATCTCAAAATCTGTTAAAGATAGGTATAGGGAATGGTGATATAAAGTGATAGGGGATGATATTTACTTCTTAATTCCGAATTAAAATACAGGGTGTTCTATTTAAAAAAAGAGAACACTTAGTCTGTTTAACAAAAAGTCGCTCATATCTCAAAATCTGTTAAAGATAGGTATAGGGAATGCTCATATAAAGCGATAGGGGATGATATTTACTTCCTAATTCCGAATTAAAATACAGGGTGTTCTATTTAAAAAAAATGAGTTTTCTGCATTTGAAAATATGTCACTTTGTTCCTCAGTTTTGAACACCCTGTATGTTAGAATGTAAAGTGTGCTCACCGTTTCTTAGAGTAATATCTACATTCATAACATAGCAAATTTGAAGTCTCTACTTGCAGTATTAACCGAGATATTAATTTCTCAATGATGCAATGATTATGACTAAAAAAAAAGAAAAACTTAAATAACTCAAAAACGGCAACATGTAGCTATAGGAATAGCTAAAGAAAACTGACGTATTTATAGTTGTAGAATCCAAAAATGAATAAAAAATTAGATCATTCTATTTAAAATAAGAAAGTTGACATCCATTTCCGGTCAACCAGAAGTTACATTTTGGTTAAAGTATTTTACATTTATAGTTCCAATCGAACAGATACTTGTGCCAAAATCTCAAATATAAGTAAATAATAGAACATCATAAACTTTTAATGAACCAGTTACGTGGAATACCCTGTATACATGAATGTACCTGAATTTTAAATCAATTTGTTCCAACCGACGCGCCCTCACAAATTTTGAAAAATCAACTGCAAATTTCTCGAGAACTGTTGAGTTTAGGTATAGGACATGGTACTTGAAACATTCTTAGAATTCGATGTAGAATTCAAAAGTGAAATAAAAAATAGGTGTTTTCATTTGAGAAAATTTAGTTCGTCGTTGTAACTTTTTTTTGGGGCACACTGTATACATGAATTTACCATAAAAAAACTTGCAGCTAAAAATAAAAATTGACGTGTCCGAGCGTTTTTCTAAAAAGCAAATCTCTGAATTTTAAATGAATTTGTTCCAATCCAGGCGTCCTCACTGTATAGCTCCACAAAATTTCATTGCTGTGTCACTCTTAAAATAGATATGAAATAAGTGTAAAAAGTACTACCAAGTTCACCCCATTTTACCTCGTGGGATAAAATAAATCTAAAATTTTGTTGATCAATCAGTGTTATCGATCGAAGATTTATATGGATTTTACATATGTTGAAAACAATCATTTCTCGATTGTTTTCAAGATATGCCGTCATTCCTCTGAGCAGGTGCGGAAGGTTGTGCGGAAGAAATTTGTACTTGAGCCTTATGACGTGAAACGAACTTTGATCCAAAAAGCCATAGCAAAGGGAAATTGATATATGATCCTATTCTCATCTACACTATAATCTGCTAATCACAGGTTGTTTTTGAATACAGAATAAATAAACCTTGCGTGCAATGTGTTAGAAACAGATGATATTGGAAGTTATTAATCATATTTCTTAATCGCCTTTCTCGACCGCCAAAATAGTAAAGCGTTAAGTATTCTGTTGTTAAAAAAAAAGAAAAACAGGAAATAGCGGCTTTTCTTTGTAATGAGATGAGTGATCCATTAAAGCTTTTCACAAGTGCTGTGCTGTTTAGTTTACTGATTAAGAGTGGTCTGAAATCTTTGGTTAACGAATATTTGATCGTTGCGTCATTGTCAATTCTCGGTAATTGAAATAACCAGAGTACATTGATTAGTGATTAACTTGACTTGCTTCCATATTCTGCTTATACTATTATAATTTCAATTTACAGGGCCTCGGTGCCAGAAGGCGGCGACACCGTAGACAAAGACTCTCTAAAACAGTACCACGTAGCGAAAACATTCGCCGACAGGCGTTACAAGGTACAGTCAGCCCGTACATACTTCTACCTCAATGAAGCGACTTGCGAACGTAACATGGAAACGTTCCTGCAATGCTTAGAAGCAGTCGCCGGTAAGTATGCCACAGGATGGTGTCTTGATGCCCTTTTCCTTAATTATATATTGGTTCCTTTTATTTTCCGATTAAGTACCGTTACTACTCTCTTGGCTGCAACACGAACTTTTATATAACATATATACTTATCATGTATATGTTTAGAACCAGACAATTTTTTTAATTATACAATTCATCAATCCCATCGTACGTCAGTTTACGTTTCTCATTTAACTTTACGTTTCATTTTGCTTTATTTAAAAGATATTTTTCTCATTGAATGCTTTTATTAATCGACAAATTAATAAATCAGCGTATTCATCGTCATAAATAAGCTGATGTATGCTTGAATTGCAGGAGTAATATTGAAAGCGACAAATTCGGCGAATTAATTCTATTAGCATCAATTCGTTGTCCTTGATCTACTATTTCGAACGATTTATCTGTTTGATGTGCATCGGTCAATCTTGTGGGCCATCGTAGTTAATTATAGAATCTTCCCAATCGATACATTGACATTGGGCCAGTACCTAACATTGTACGTTTTGTCATTCCTGGCACCTTCCAAATCGAATGTCAAATATCGTTTGTGTTTATTCTATGTAGGTGATTATCCCACTTGTAAGAAATAAGATTGTTTTGGATGTATGCAACCATGTCACATATTATTTTTTTATTTTCGTGACAGTTTATTAAGCTGGCTGCTTTAATAGAGCGTGAATTAAAAAGAAAAATGTCTCTGAAGCCATTTATCATTAATTTTAACATGTTGGAAGTTCGTGAATCAACTTTGAATCCGTGCCAAAGTTGTTACTCACTCACACTACATTGTATTATGTTATTTAAATGGAAAAAGGTTTGAGGTTATGTAAAGCTAAAAATGCTTCAATTTTCTACCATCATCGCCTTTTATCATCAAGATTTTTAGCTAATTATAAAATTAGAAACAGATCCACATGCTTTAATCGATTTTTTAAACGATTGCAAATCAAGAAAATAATATGAAAACTAATTGTGAAATTTGATGATTGAGATGACCTATGACAGAGGAAGATCTCTGAGAGCAGAGTCCTAGTTTGGTACGACTAATGATGTTATTGCTCAAGATATTGCTATAGCAATATATTTTGCTCAAACATTTTTGGTTAAGCTAAACCTTCTCAAAATTTTACCAACAACAGATCGCATTATTTGATGCCAATCTTGATGAAGTCCCATACTTCTGTATGCGTTCTAACGCGGTCACCAAAGCCAATCTTCATCAGAATTCTAATATGTTCTTTTTCAGTTTATTAATATGTGGACATTTACAAAATTAAAGCAATTTTGACAGATTAAGTCAAGTACTGAACTTAATTCCATCCATAACTAAATACAAGGTGATTCAAAGGAACGCGAAATTTTGAAAGTTGCATTGGTAGCAGTGAGCGATTGATAGCAGTAAATAACGTACGCCAGCCTGTGAACGACACCTTGCAATTTCATTATCATGAATGTTTGGAGTAGTGCGCAACGTGCATTTGCGATTAAAGCTTTTTCAAAGCGGATTCGTTAATAAACAAAATATTTTCGAGATTAGTCACAAGACAATCCTACGGAGCTTCATCAGCGTCCATTGCACAGTAACAAAGATATCGTGTGGTGTGCTATGTCATCACACAGTGTGATAGACCCTTATTTTTTGCGGACGACAATGGCAATGCGACCACAGTCACATCGAATCGTTACGTCGCAATGCTTGAAACCTTTGTTGCGCAACAACTACAGAGATTTCCAGAAATTATTGACACAGCCTGGTTTCAACAAGATGGAGCAACGTCACATACTGCAGCAATATCCATGGCAGCTGTACGCCAATTGTTTGGGGAACTTGTAATTTCAAGATATGGTGACTTTCAGTGGCGGCCCAGATCCCCTGATCTGTCGGCTTGTGGTTTCTTTTTGTGGGGTTACCTTAAAACCAAACTATTCTTTAGTCGACCTCCTACAATTGAGAAATTGAAGCCAACATCCGAAAAGAAATTGCCGAAATCCCAGTTGAGATGCTACGTCAAACCATGAACAGTGTAACGAAGCGACTGTAGCAATGTTTGCGTAGAGAAGGAGCTCACCTGAAAGATGTCATCTTCAAAAAATAAATTGTACAGGATGCATTCTAAAATGGCACGATTTTTACCATTAAATGATATAAATAGTTTTCTTTAAAAATTTATTTTCATTAAATTATCAAAATTTCCCCATTCTTTGAATCACCTTGTATAATATGTTGTTATTAAACGTAGTGGTGCTAAACCTTACTACTGTACTCCTGAAGCAAGATTCTATTGAAATTTGTAAAATATTCAGGATGTTTTCATTCACATTTCCGGTTAAATCGGATATCTGATTCAGATATAAATATACTAATCGAATCCCAAATTTGCGTTCAATAAAATGTGAGAAGTCTTATTATATTCGAATTGGTGAGTTGGAAAAGGGAACATCATCTACAGGATGATTCAAAAGCACCCCGGAGTAACTCCTGATAGGTGATAAAGGCACATCCACTGGCTCTGAAAATGTAAATAAGATACAAATAACACCAGCCAAGGAGGGCTCTAAGACACTTCATGGGTCCAGAGCCCGTATGTGGGATTACTAAGGATTCCGCCAGAAGGAAGATCTGGACCTGCTTAGATAAAGAAAGTACAAAAAAATGGAAGTCGACTGAAGATCAACTCTATACCAAAGCGCTAATAGGGGATGGGGATGCTAGATTCTTTGATAACCTACTCAGACGCAGCAAGAAAGAAACTAAAACCATTACTGAGTTGGTAAATGGACACTGCCCCCTGAAAAAGCATTTATATAACAGGCCGAGTAAGCGAACCGTGGTGCAGAAGATGCGAACTACAGGAGGAAACGAGTTTACATGTAATCTGCACATGTGAGGAAGTGAGGTACTTAGGTAGAAGCACTTCGGGAGAGATCTATTGGAGCCCTCCGAAGTCTCAGTTTCCACTGGGCAAGATACTGGGCTTTATAGAGAACACCAAACTGCTCGAGTGGAAATAAGAGAATCAATAGGGATGGTACAATGAGCACCTAGCTCAAGTGCCCGGACATCAAGTGCCCACCCTAACTTCAATGAATGAATGAGTGAGAATGAAGTTCGGCTCTTCTTGAATCCTTTCGAAAGCACTACATATTACAAAACATTACATTAACGTTCACATACAAAGGTTGCACGTTTCTTGTTGAAATGGACGCAAAAGATCTGAGATAGTACTGAGTGCGCTGTTGTTTTGCTAGGAATATTCAGTTCCCGGGCTATTTGTCTTGTACTGGACGTCGGATCTTCATAAGCAGTAACCAATATTTGCTCTTCTATTGGGTGTTGCCGTTTCTTGACCTGTAAAAGAGATACGTAACACATTTTTTTCATTTATATCATTTTCGAGTATGAATCTTACTGCAAATAAATCTTGGCCCTTTACGCTTACAATGATGCCTTTGCAGAATGTCTTTAATGAAAAATATCGTCCAAGGCAACGTCTGATGTTCTCTGCACACTGAGGGGACCTTCGTGCTACAGATGAAATGATTGTTGTGGTGTTTGAAATATTTCCAGAAATAAAAAATATTGACACCTGGGGCCTGTTGCATAAAAGTACAATTACAATTTACAGGTGATATTTTTTTACAATCTGTCAAAATTTGACTTATATAATATAGTTTTGCAACGCCTATAAGTCAAATTTTGACAGATTGTAAAAACATATCACCTGTAAATTGTAATTGTACTTTTATGCAACAGGCTCCTGATAGCTAATATGACGCTCTCTACGCAAAGCAGCAGAACAGCGTTGTTGTTTCACGTTCATGTTACATTGTAGCTATATTGTGATAGCAGGTAAATAATTGCTCTCCTGCGACTAAAAATAGGTCAGCGTGGTTGTTGAATAAACATTTGATATGGTATCACAGTTCATTAAACAATTTAGGCCATATCTCACTTTTACCACACTTCGGTTCCTACACCATTCGCCATTTCATTCATAAATTGAGATTATGTTACCATTATCAGCAAAAAGATATTCATATCTGAAACATCACTAGACTAGTAGTAAAATATCTAATCTACTACGTTTATAGGCGTTTAAAAATAACCTTCATTACCATTTCCTATTGGGTAATCTTACTAAATCGTATTATAGAACAGAAATTTTTCGCTTGGTATTACTCCTGCATAGATAAGCTAAGAACATAAAAGTATATCATTCAATTATTAATTAATTAATTGTTTTAATTATCAGGATTTTCTAACATACTAACTTGAGCAAGCGCAAGTCGTGCAATATCTATATCAGACCATATTGGTTTGTTTCTAAGAGCATTTGAATCATAAGAAGACGTTTTTATTGATTGTCATTAAGTATATATTTTATTATTTAACTCTTTTCTTTCTCTCGGATATTATGTTGCGTAGGTACTCTATCATAGACTTGAGCCACATAGACCATTATCATTGTCAATAGTTGGAATTTCACTTCAAGTTCTCCTTAAATCGTTTTCACTAAAACCGGTTCATTGATTTTCAGTAAAAACTGATTTTCAGAAGCGGCTTCAACACTTATTTGAAGATCGGTTCGTAACATCAGCTATGGTGTCTGTTTTTAAAGCGATTAATCGCTAACCACTTTCTATTTATAGTCCTTATTGCTTATTGACAGTTGTATAGATTTATATTTCACATTTTCCGTTACTATTATTAAAAAGGCCCGTATTATACGATCAAAGGTTTGATGAGGTTCATCTTTCGTGTTGTCTAAAAGATTTTTCAGTGTTACGCGAAGTGAAGCAAAATTTTATCCTTTAAAAATGCCGCCAAACCTTTTGAAATACGATGGAAAGGTAATTTAAGAAACTTTTTGTCGCGATTTTCTTCTAAAGTAAAAGTTGTAGCACTTCTGACATAGTGTTTATATTGGACTTCCTTTTTACTGAGCTTATATCTATAGACTATTATAGATGCCAATCTTTTTAATGAAATGCATTTTTTTGTTAAATCTCGCCTGGTTAAGTGAGAACTTTATGAGTCTATTGATTGGGAAATTAATGCGGGCATTTTATGTAGTCCATAGTGATTTGAATCGGCCATTATGAATCTATTTGCATTGGTTTCTTTCCCACAGATGTTTATTTCTAATTATTATTGTTTCTTATCACTAAACTATCTAGAAAAGAAAGTTGGTTGTTCATCTTCTACAGTAAATTTGGGAATTTTCGAAGTTTGAGTTTAGTTTTAAGATAAAATCCGCTATGTTGCTTTGGCGGTGTCGAAAATCGCAAAAAATCATCTATATTGTAATGATGTGTTAGTTCAGCCTAGCGTTGGAAGCCAAATTGATTCTAATTTATTTCCAAATGTTATAATTTCAAATTGGGCGCCATATGTTTGAGTTCGCATTTTGTAAACCAGAATATATATTCATTAGTTGAAATAAATAATAAGTTAGCATTAAATTCTTTTACCGATTAATTTAATCGCTCTCAGGTCGTGCGGTTCCATGAGTATTTAAAACATAATCCAACCCTGCATACTAAATAAGAAATAAAAGAAATTGATTTCACCTTTACAGTACTTTTATTATATTGAAACAAGGTAAGCAGCGAATACGCTTTAAATTACAAGTATTAATTTTAGAATAAAAGCTAGGAAGATTATTATTTCTAATTTACAAACTAATAAATAAATCAAATAAGCGGTAACAATTATGATTTAGGTAGTTCCCTCGCCTTTTGGGTGTGGTTAGTAGAATTCAACGCACACAGCGGATTTCGTTCGTAGATTAGTCCGGTGTAACTTAGTCTTAGTTCCTTGCAGAGGCTGTATTCGGCTCTCTAGGTACGTCGGAACAACAACTGAGCTCACTCGATAATGTTACGCAATTTACCACAATTGCGAAATTCCTCCACCCTTAGGAAGTTATTCACCAGTGCTAACAGGTGGCCCAGGCACTGGGTAATAGAGGGAACGTGTTTAACCCTCTATCCGACTCGCTTTTACGAATATATAAGTATTTATTTTATTTGTGCTTAATGGCGGCTCCTTTCTGCTACCGCTCTGCGTATGGCAACACGTGCGTTCTCCTTGGGTGTTGGGAACTGACTCAACTTCTTGCTGCGTACGCGCATCTTTAAATACTCCATAGTTTTAGGTATCTGTACGCTTTGGAAAAGTGAACAAACATCGAACGATACTAAAATTTCACGTTCTTTTAATTCAATTTACTTTATTATCAAAATCTAAAGAAGTTGCTACTTCAAAATTATCTATTTTAATGGGTAATTTTTTTTATTCGGTCACTAGATATTTGGACGATGTATATGTAGGTGAGTCTTTACCTGATGCAACTGGTCTTATAGATTTCCTCGTATAAAATCTCATGTAGCGTGGAGTGATTGGATATTCGTGTGTCCACTTTTATGACAATCAATAAAAATGTTAATATATTAGCTCTATTTCCATTCCTAAAAAGGAAATATTGTATAAGAGTTTTCTGGAATTCAATAGTATAATAAATAAAATTATTCTAGAATATGCTTTTTATAAATAAAGAAATATAGAGCCGCAGTCAGCTTTATATTAATTTAAGCGGATAAGATATTGAAAAAAAAAGTAATATTTTCATGTAATGCTGAATTTTTGTAGATCATTGTGTTGCCTCATCATCAAAAGTCCACTTACACAACTAATCTTGGTTTGTTTGTCTATTTTTTTCAGAATACGATTATAAATCTGGTGTTCATAAGGATCCTAATCGGTGTATGGTCCTTTTGTTTTCTAATATATTCTTATTATTACTATTTCCTATTATTTTTTGTTTCCGTTATTATTTTTCTGTATACATTTTAGTTAAATGATTTTCTTTCCAACATTTTTTTTTTTATCACCACTTATTTTTATGAGTAAACAAAGCATTGGATGCTCTCTTCATCAATAATTTTCTTCGCTTTTTATGTTGTAGATTGTCTGTATGTAGGAGTTATTGCACTTTTCATTCTTATATTCCACTGCTTTATATTCCTATTTTTGCATTTCGAGTTTCACTCATAAGATATGTGAAATCGTGAAAATCGAAATTGCTATAATAAATTTATATAATCGCTTGTATGTGATTATCTTGTAGTCAACGCTTTTATATGTAGTAACTTATCTAAATTTCAGGAAAGTCGACAAAGTTTCAAAGTGCATTTATATATTATTAAGGGATTAAATATGACGTTGAGGGTTTTAATTTTATTAAATAAGTTAGGGGTTCTACAGTATGATTAATTAAATTTATCCTCTAGCAGGTTATGATTTTATTTATTCAAAATATCATGATCTGTCATGTGTACTAATGTATTGGTTTATTGACACTCAAAAATGTTTACAATAGATCATGAAGTTTTTATTGTCGCATCATACTTTAGAAGTGGTGTAAAATTGGAAAATGAAGGATGATTATATTCTTTGCACTCATGTATAGCAGAATTTCGGGCAGAACTTCCAAATTTTCCAGTAACCTTTATTTGTGACGATCGATTCATGCAATAAATCTATAGAAACGATAGATTTATTGCATGAATTCTTTGATAATCGGATAATAGATTTTCCACAACGATTTCCAGGTCTGACAATTGTGGATTATTTCATTTATCCACACCTAGAAAAATAGAACATTTACAAATCATCCTAATTCAATTGAAGAACTTACTGAAGCTATCCGAAACGGCTGTGAGGAATTCACACCATATAAGGAATGCCTTCAATATGAAACGAAAAGTGGCGTTACGTACAGGGTATCCCATCGAAGATTGGATCTTTGATTACGACTCTATTTTTGATTTTAGGAAAAAGTCTTTTCTACAAAAGTTTTATTAGATTCAATGCTGCATATTCTAAAAATATTTTTGATTATACACGCTGTTCCAGAAGTAGGAAAACACATATTGACTCCGTTATTTTAAAGGAAGCATCCTATATACTATTCAATTTTTAAATTCTACGGAAAAAATAGCGTCAAAAAAGCCGTGAAAAAAAGCCCTGTTGCAAGGTTTCGGTTAAGGCGGCGCACAGTGGGGCTAAAATAACGTTTTTGGAAAAAAAAACTATCGTTAACCACGGATTCTGAAAAATTGAAGCTGAAGCCTTCAGTGAGTTTCACCACATTAATCCAAACAAAAATCCAGGTTTTTTAAATTTTTATATAAAATTGTAACTTATACGGTCAAAGTTTTTAGGTTACCAAGTGTGTACTAATAATAATAATCGAAAAATTATCAATGTTGTGAGCTAGGATCAAAGAGGACAAGGAAGTCAATAATTAGTAAATACAGGGTGTCCTAGCAAAGAGTGGATCTTTAAATTAAAGCTTTATTTATCTCTTTTATTTTGGTAACTACAAAACTTTTATAAAAATCTTTTAATTCCTTCCCCTAAATTTTTATATCGTAAATATATTCTTGACTATATAGAGTGACCAAAATGTAAGCAAAAGTTTATTTACTTCGGTTAAACGGAACGCCTTATACATTTTTATATCTATATTTAAATTCTACGCGAAAGATGATGTGACTTTATACAAACTGCTGTATCTCGATCTTTAAATATGATAATTATTATTTAATCTTCTTTACAAAAATGGCCCCAAAAAGCAAAACCTCTATCTATCTACGGTGGCGGGCGTAATTGACGTTTGCATTTGATTTGGGCATCCATATTTTAAACACTGTAAATGCACACTTACTCAATGGCACTTTGTATTTCATAATGCTTAGGTTGCTCTACTTAAAATAACGAAGTAGGTATGCCATTACCTGCTTTTAGGACATCTGTGTTTATCAAAAGAAAGATAATTTAAAGAATAATTCATAAAATAGGTATATTAGAAAAGAACAAATGTTGAAATAATATAAGAAAAAAACCTTGTTGAATATGAACAAGGGTAGCAATAGTAATGTAGCAATAATCAGTCCGCTATCAAGCCTTTAGCTTGTTCGCTTAAAGGAAGCACCTTCTGTTTAGGGAGAGGTCTTAAATGTGTTATCACAGGATCTGATGACACCATAATGATATTGAAAATATCAGTGTTTGTAGCTATTCGTGAACAATTCCTGGAGTGACGAGTTCTGTAGTATTTGTAGTCCTTGTTGCGGGACTTTGAGCTTTCTCAGAAAGAATACCAACTGGGAACGCTGCGCTGTCTATGATTTGTGCACCATGAAACAAAATCTTGTAGACGGTTGCAGGAAGATTGTACCACGGATGGAGAGAAACAGCCATTCTAGCCGTCTTCTCTGCGTAGATACGAAATTTTTCAGAATCGATACGAGACTGACAACATATGAATTCTAATATTGTTACCAGCTTTTGTATTAAAACTTGACTAACTCCGGTTATTTTAGCAGTGGTTTCTGTTTTTTTTTAAAAAATCTTCGAGATGTATTACCATCGTTTGTGGTACCTGTCCCTTGCTTCACAAAATCTACTTTCAATCCTAACTTTTCCTGGAATTCATCCTGAATACGTTTTTTCGTTTGCTGTTTTAATGGCTTTGTTTGTGCAGAAGTTCACCCAGATTTAAATTCAAGATTGTAACTTAATTTCAAGATGTATTACATAAACCGTATGCGAGCATGCAAGGGAGACCTACCTAAAAATAGAACTTCTTCCGAAGACGGCTTCATTCCATTTTCACCACTTTCCCGTCAAGCATGGTAAAATACAGCTGATGACGGATGGTAAAGTGATGTTATTTTTTTTACGTGGAATTTAGAATTTAACAACAGAATAATATATAGAGTGTTCTATTTATAATAACGGAGTAAATATGTGTTTTCCTAGTTTTGGAACAGCCTGTATAGCCAAAAATATTTTTAAGTTATGCAGCATTGAATTCTGCAAAGCTTTTGTATTAAACACTTTTTCCTAAAGTCAAAAATGGAGCTGTAATCAAAGACCCAGCCTTAGGTGGGACACCTGTACCGAAAATGTTCACTTTGAATATTTATTATAGCTATTTTTTATTGTTAAACTTATTTTTTTTTTAATTGAAACGTTTCCATGCAGTTATTTGTCAAAACGACAAAATCTAATCTGTCGACGGTATAGCAATATAACCTGCACCACACACACGCCACAGATAAACGTAAACCTTTTTAAACTTATACTGCTAACTTAAGTTTAAAGGAGAAAAAATTCATGACCTACTAGAGGGTAGAAAACTTGATCATATGGTAGAATAGATAATTTATATAATGTTTATGATTTCAAACAGGCATCTGAAATACATTTTATTACAAGAGAATGTTTTTTTTTTGGCTGTGAAAGTGATCTATATTTTTTATGAAAACCAAAAACTAGAAAATATGGTAAACATAAGTTTAAATTAAATTTCATCATGGAATTAATAAATAAATAAGTAATCTAAATTGAAATTTTGTTACCAGAAAAATGTTTTATTTGATTTGCAATGATTATATTTGCTGTACAAAGGGCGAATGCCGGTTCCGCCAAGATTTAATAAAACTGTTGCGAAATTTTATTAATACTTAGTCAGTCCTTTTTCAAATCCACTTTTATATACATTCATTCATACATCCAGTTCGCCTTTTTAACTAATTTCCTTTTTTGATTTTTGTTTACGTCAATTAGGCGCATAGTAACATTTTATAATTATTCAAGTTTGTTCGTATCCTAATTTTTTTACACCAATTGGTATACGAGCACAGTGGAATTATAAAATGTTAACACGCACCAAATTCATGTTAAAAAATCCATAAAGCAACAAATTAGAAAGGAGATTTCAACGGCTAGGACAATTACAATGTAAGTTTTAAAGACATTAATTAAATTGTAATGTGGTAGAACCACCACCATTTACACGCTCATTACTTTATCATATTATACACTAGAGAAATATCCTTTTCATTTAAAAGGAATTGCATTAAACCAAAAGTTTTTGCGTTTTCTATATGGCCAACAGGATTTGGTGTTTTATTGAAAAGGAATATAATTTTAAATTGACGCATTCCTTCGGAAATAATATATTTTTCGTTGAAACAGTTTATTCTTTTAAGTGAAAGATATTGATAGTGGATTCAAGTCCTCTTTATTTTGAACTTGAAAACTATGCAGATTGGCAGAAACCGTAAGCAGTTTGACTCAAGAGGTTTTTCCTTTTCTTATAACATTTATTCATTTTAGACTTAAGCGTAAACACAACAAAATGCCGTGATCATTTTCAATCGAAATGAAAATGAATTATCTCCAAAAACCCATGCACTAAGGAGGGATTTGCCGTTAGAATGTTGTAAATCCTAGTAGTATTGGGAGTTGGTCGCAGTGACCCACCCTAGCACTCTAGTGTGCCATTAAAGAAATCGTCCTTTCAATGGCGATGACTCCTATCAGATGTTGTTCTAGTAAATATACCAGATTAGTATGCTCCGATCGTAGTTTCCAGCCTATTTTGTGCGAAATATTTTCTGTTGCTGGAATGAAATAGGAGATGCGCCATCTACGCGACAATCTCTCTACTACACATAAGTATATCTGCTCGTCTGGTCTACTATATGGGGAGAAAACTGCTATACGAAAATAAAATACTTTTACTTCCATGTAAATATTTAGTTAAATTAATAAATACTGCGCTAGCTTCAAATAAATCTACTAACCAAATTATTTTGTTTGGTTGAATACTTGATTTAGGAATAAGTAATAAATGCGTGAAAAATGGTTGAAAACAACGAGATCGTTTTCCCGTGTATAACAGTTTTAAAACCTTCGAACACTATATACTACTGTAAAGTTCCTTGGCTTATAAATAAATCAGCTTAACTGAAAAGATTCCAATTATCTCTGAAATTTCTTTAACTTTGCGCGAAAAATATTCACATTTGTTCATAATTGTTTGTGTATGCGAGACTTATGCACGTGGGAACATAACTAAAATTAAAATACTTCCGCGTAAAAAAGCACTCAGCTTGAATACAGATGCTTGCATTTTCCGTTAAAAGGCAAAAGTTTTAAATCAATGTATACAAGCGTGCTCACGCAAATAAACCAAAACGTCCGGCTTTTTTTATTTAAAGTACTGTTCATAATTCAATAATACTTAAAAGAAACTAAAATATGTTGTTAAATATGTACATAATAGTAACAATATAATATGTAATGTGTATTGTCTTACTTTATAAAGACATGATAAAGTATTAATCAAAACTAAGGTGCATTCCATTTAATTACAGTGACTTTTCGTCGAAAAGCATGTACTTAAGAAGAAAATAGTCTTCCGGCAAAACAGCCCGCTACTTTCAATTAAAATAACCACTTTTCTGAGAAAAGTTATTCTTTTCGTTGAACATGATAAAAACCAAAAGTTATAAAACTTCTCATTTAATGCAATCTCTTTCCTCAGTGTATAATTGGGATATTAAGAAGAAGGTAGTTCGAAATCTATATTAATTATTTCTTGTAACAAATGTTTTAAAAATGACCCTTCTTTTAATTTGAATATTATGGAAAGGAAGAAAGAGAGAGAATAAGAGAGAGAAGTCTATGGAAATCATAAAAAAACGTCTGTATTTATTCTAGGATTATTTTGCCTTACATTGAAAGATTTCAATACACATTACGTTGCGAACTTTAGTCTGGTCGATGGAATCTCCTTGGAGACATTGTTACGTCAAACAGTTGGCGCCGTTGGATTCTGCTGTCCGTCGCAAAGGGTTAACGACCTAACCGTCTTCTAACCCTTGTTATTTTCACTGCTCAGTTCCCATGCCATGTCTCGTGACAGTTATGTTTTCGGCGTTTAGACATGCGGAAATTTTCCTGCATAAATTATAAGGTGATAATCGCGATGAGTATAGGTAATACCGGTTTAGTATACATATGAAAGTATATTTAATTGCAAACTTGACCGGTGCTAGGATTATTTGTGGTGGGTTATACATTGCTTCATGTTCTCTATGCCCCAACGTTTATACATAAATAATTATTGAAGTTGATGAGTAGTTGTTAAACTCATGTCCAGTAATGAATACCTTCAGCATCTAAGCAGAACATATAAAACACAGAGTTCATAAACTGTGAGGCCATAAACTGGATACTATTGGCAAAAAAGGCTTAATGTCAACTATTAAAAAAACAAATGCACTCACCTTATTACACTACGTTATAATAATTATTTGTTATTTGTCACTGTAAAATAAAAGTTCATTTTCCGAGCATGGAAAATATGTATTAAAAAAGTTAAAAAAAATGCATGCAAATATGCAAGAAAACTATTAAAACATGCGTTTATGCTTTGAAAGATGCAGTTATTGTACTAAACTTGACATGTAATAAAATAATTTTTATATTAATAATAAAAACTTCTAATATGCTAAGAATTAGCATGTTTCAATGTCTAAATTGCATAGAGTGTTTTTTAAGCTTATAGGAAATTATAAAGCAACTGTTTTGTTTATGGAACTACTTATTTTAGGTAGCTGTAACAACAATAAAAATTATATACATACAGAAAACATATTTTATTTACAATATGTATATTTAAATTTTAAACAACTTTACAATATTTCTAACCACAATTAATTATTTATTACTTGAATAATAGCAATAAGTAATGAAATGTTTTTTGCAGATTGTCCATTGTAAAACTCTGTCGCTGTTGACTTAAAATTAACTCGTAACTGGAAAATCTTTAAAAAACTTTACAGGAAGTTATTAAGCATACTTAAACTTGCACATTACATTTGAACTTAAATTGGTACTTTCCCAAAATTTCCTTACAAAATATCACTGATTTGCAGGAACATTTTGAATGCTAGGTTTTTATCTAACACTAACTTAAGTTTTTTTTTATAAGCATCATTTTTGCTTACAGAAATTTGAAGACTTTGTAAGAGGTCTACAGAAGGTACTAGAGAAATACTTTCATCCAATGAAAATCTTCTACTTTCTAGTTTTGTGATCGGGGTAGCAATACATAAAAAATTACTTCTAGTGAAACACAATTTACTTGTAATTAAAGGATTTTCAAGTGAATTAATACATTTTTTAACTACTGTCGAGCAATCTGGATCAAAATCGCAGTTAACATTCTTTTACTTTTTCATAATTTTCGACAAACAACGGGGGTTGTGGCAATTCTGGATATTTTTCAGGTACACTACCGGGCATTAAAGTTGGGACAACTAGTAAATTACTGCTAACTAAATAAAAACGACAGGAATTCGAAATAAAATAAAAATGTGCTTGTAGAAACAAAAATATAAACAAATAACAAGAAGAAATAAAAAAAAATAAAACAAAATATTCTCATTAAAATATTATACTTTCTTCTCGTCGAAGAATCTTCTTTTGGCTTTCAATACCGCCCGAACCATTCGTGGCATGCGCTCTGTTAATTTTGGCAGAGTTTTCTGGGCAATATTGTTTTATTTAGCTTGGGGAGGTCGGTGCTCTTTCGAAGTTGGGCAGACTTTCTTTACTAATCTGTCCAGCTCATCCTACAGATGGGGTTCAAATCCGGATTTTGCAGAGGCCAGGCCATGATTTCCGAAACATTATCCTCTGCTTGAGACGCGAGATAATCTTTGCAGATCCGTGCCGTGTGTTTGGGGTCGTTAGCATGCGCAAATACAAAGTTCTTCCCAGTCAACCTAAATCAGGACGTTACAGCATTTTCTTCCAATATGCGTCTATAATTTTTTTTATATAATTTCAGCGGACGTTACTTGTGAATCTGGGATATGATATTTAAATTGATAGGTTGTACTAAATATCTGTCTTGAACTAGCAGCCTAAAATTAAAAGGAAAAAAAGGATAGAAAAGAAAAATGAATGAAGGAGCAACGCGTGGCGCACCAGTCGCTAAGACACTCACCTATGCGTTTTTCGGCAACACAGACAAATAAACACAACCAAGTTAAACGCCGTCACCAAAGTCAGTGTCCCAAAAGGCGAGTGCCCAAGCCCTCACACATATGCCCGAACGCGCCATACCAACACACCCTTCAGAATCTCCATATGCGAAAATGAGCTCAGCCGCACAAGAGGCCAATGGCAAATCGCTACAACTTTATGTTGTAATGTACTGAATGTTCCGGTGTCTCGGTAGCGACGAATAGTGTAATGGACTGTAGATTTTGTCACTCCTAACTTTTCTGCTATCACACGCACATAATGTGCTTCCTCGTGGAATGTGACAACAGCTTTATGTTGTAATGTACTGAATGTTCCGGTGTCTCGGTAGCGACGAATAGTGTAATGGACTGTAGATTTTGTCACTCCTAACTTTTCTGCTATCACACGCACATAATGTGCTTCCTCGTGGAATGTGACAACAGCCGATCTCTTTTCTACACTTATCGGCTTTCTTTCGGCAATTCTTAAATACTATTTTTACAAACACCGTAATTGAACAACCGTATCGTAACTGGTTTACTAATAGAATAATTCATAAGTACGATATCAATTATTCCCTGCTCTAGTGGGAGACATTTAGGATATCCGCGTGCAATTTTACAACCAGTCAAGCCACCCTTCTATTGTAACCACGCTTGTTCGTGTTCCTTTAAATATCGTTTGTAATGGTTTTATTACCTGCTATTACGTTGAATTAAATTTCCTCTTTAATGGGCTTATCCTAATGATGATAACCGTATTAAATACTTTGTTGTTATGCTTACTGAATTGTAGAAATTTTTAGAATAATTTTAAAAATATTAAATATTGAAAAAAAAAATTGATTTAAAAAAATTATACTAGTTTTCCTAATTCAATGACCGGTAGTGTATATATTTTTCTTTATATGCCTGAACTCGAAGTGGAGCTTTTACAAAAACCTTCTTAAAGTTACTTGTATATTTGAGAAATGAAAGACAGTGTGAATTCTATTTTATTTTTTTTTGATAGAAATAGGCATAGATTTGATAGAGAAGATATATATATATATATATATATTAGGTTATACGTTCCTTTCGGAACTGAAACCGCTAAAAGCTCTTGAAACCCCTTCGGTATTAAAGCGGTGGGTCACTCCGCCTTTCCTTCTTATTATTATCTATAGGCTGTTATGCTTCTTAGCTTCATCCGCGACTTTTTTCCATTCCTTCCGGTCCTTCATCCTGTTTCTCCATCCGTTTACACCCATCTTTTTTATATCACTCACTACTTGATCTTCCCATCTACATTTTGGTCTTCCCCTTGGCCTGGAATCCTTAGGGTTCCACTCCATTATCTTTCGTATTATTGCCCCTTTACTCTTTCTATTTACGTGTCCATACCATCTTATTCGTTTTGATTTTATTGTTCTCACTATATTTTCTTCCTCTAGAATATTCACTATTTCAAAGTTCATCGTCTTCTTTCTTGGGCCCAAAATTTTTTCAATTATTTTTCGTTCAAACACTTTTAACTGTTCTTCTTCCTTATTCGTTAAACACATTGCTTCAGCTGCGTAAACTACTACTGGTCTTATTGCAGTTTTATATATTCTTAGTTTCGTCCTCTTGCTTATAATTCTATTTTTCATGATATCTCTATATTTGTAATACGCATTGTATCCGGATTGAATTCTATGCATAATTTCCATACTTTTTTCATTTCTATTGTTAATAATGACTCCAAGATATTTGAATGATTTCACTTCTTCGTATTCATGCTCTGCTATTTTGATCTTTAAGTGTACATCTTCTCTCTCTGCTCAACCTATTTCCATATATTTTGTTTTTTGCTGGTTGATCTGTAGTCCTCTTTTGCTTGCTTCATATAATAGTTTTGCTGTCGTCTCTTCTAGGTTTTTCTTATTCCTCGATATCACCGCGATGTCATCTGCATATGCTATTATTTGAACGGATTTTGTTATTATATTTCCGGTGGCCTTACTCCTTTTATTGCTCCTTCTATCGCTATATTAAACAGGGTCGCTGATAGCCCATCACTTTGTCTCACATCTCTTGTAATTTCTACCGCCTCTGTTATCCCTTCATATGTAAGTACTACTGCCTTTGATTCTTCTATCGTCATTTTTATCAATCTTATCAGTTTTTCAGGTATTCCCAATACTTTGTCTTTAACTATCATGTTTCTTTTAAACCTATCAAAAGCTTCTCTGAAATCTATAATAATACATGCAACTCGATGTCATTTTCATAGCATTTTTTTATCATTTGGTTAATACATGTATAGCGTCTATTGTTGACTTTTCTTTCCTAAATCCATTTGGTGTTCTCCTATACTGCTTTCTGAATATGTTTTTTTAATCTTCTTAAAATTATCGATGTTAATATTTTGTATGCTGTGTTCAGTAACGTTATTCTTGTGTAGTTTTGACAGTTTGTTAAATCTCCTTTCTTTGGTATGGGCACTACATATCCTATTTTCCATTCTGCCGGCATTGATTCTGTCCTCCATATTTGCAACATCAGCCTGTATAGTCTTTCCCTCATTTCTTCTCCTGCGCTCTTTATCATTTCATTGCAAATTTGATCAGGCCCTGCTGCTTTTCCATTCTTCAAGTCATTTAGTACTTCATAAAATTCATTTATTGATGGCTCTTCTACTTCTTCTAGAGAAGATATATGCATTATTAAATTTTACATATGCGCTTAAGAAAAAAATTGAAATGTTGCACTTAACATGCATTTTGCATATTTTCCAAGCACTAGTCATTACTATATTAAAAACAATTGCATTTTAAACTAAGTGTTTAAATATTGAATATACCTACGCATAATTTATTTTCTCCAATTACCTGTTTTATAACAATATGTATTTCAGAAGCTTGTTATACTACTAAGACACGTGCCCTCCCACTCAGAAAAAAAAAATTGTTACGTTTGTATTATACTACCTTTTTTCTTTTTTAATTTATTACGGCAAAGGTCACCTGTCATCTTTTCTAAAATCGTTCTATTTCATATGAATGGCGATGTTGGCATTGTACGCTGTACAATGTACAAACATTCTTCTACGATTTTAGTTTCTTGCTCTACAAAAGAATGTGCTAAAAATATCTGCATATTTACGGAAATTAATTCAGTATATTTATATAGTTGGCGGCGTTTACATAAGACGATGATACTAAAGTACGTTTAATCCTAATACAAAAGCTGGCCATTTTAAAAATACTCCAACTATTTAATGAAAGTCTTGGCCGTTATTTGTAAGGAACGAATTTTCAAATATTGACATAGCAATTAGCAATAAGTATTTAAATTAACACATTGCGCAAACTTTGTCGACTTTTCACGTTGGAAATGTGTCTTTTTGAAGTTGTTATTTTGATTAGATGCTGGATTTTGTGATTTATTACTCCTTATTTCATGTACTTTACAGCATAAGAAAGACGCATTTTTATATCACCTAAGCACCTCCAATATCATATACGGTGTGATTCACAATGACAAAGTACTAGAATGTAATGAATTGCAGTAAACGTTGGTACCGCTTCCTTCCATTTTCTTTTTAAATACTGTCATAATCCGTATTCTTTTTACCGTCTGACCTAGCTTGGCTTAGTTTTGTGAGTTAAGCTACGAGCTACTCATTACGAGTGACCAAACCAGCCGACTAACTGCGTTTCTAGAGAGTAGCTCGTAGCTTAACTCCCAAAACTAAGACAAACTAATCAAACGGTAAAAAGAATACAGCTATATTTTGGGGGTTGTATATATGTAAATCTTAATGACAGTAAAATTTACAATCCTTTTTAGTGATATATCGATTGTTACGCTACTCCTTTCAGACATTTGTCTAAAGATAATTCGACACTGGTGCTTTAGCATTACCAGTATGATATAATGTAAAGCAACTGTACGGAGTGAAAAGTTGTGAGCTGTCGATTACATTCTGGGCGACTGAAAATGGAAAGGACTTCAACTGTAGGCGTAGTTACGCACGCAGCCCCAGAACAGATTTATTTCATTTTAAGTTCGGCGAATTGTTATAGTTCAGCCGAATTAAATTGGGCCTGATATTATTTTTCTCGCTTTATTTATGAAGTTTGTAAAAGCAATATTAAATACAACATTACATTTGTATTAGTGAAAAGGGCAATAATAAGACAATACTTATTCGATAACTAAAATCTATTCATGCTTATTTTTAAGCATTTTGAAGCATCAGATAATGTAAATTATAAATTTCACTGACAGAGCTCATAAACAACAACAAAAGAAAAAAAGAATGAAACGCAGTTTTAAAAGCCAATAATCAAATAAAATAACAAACATAGATTTTAGAAAACCTAACAATAATAAATAAATTACCTATTCGTCGGTAAATAGTATATTATTGAAAAAAAAATTGATGTTCGGGATATTTATTAATTATTCATTCATAAAATGCCAGACGACAGTAATAATCGTCGAGTAAAAGTCTTGGGATGTGCTAATTTTGTACGAGCGATACTTATTCTTATGTAAAAGGTTTAAAACTTTTGCATTATTATTAAATCCGATGTTTAGATGTCATACTTGAATTTTATTCCACTACTGCACAAACATTTTTTCTTTTTGTTATTTATTAATGTAAACGTTGTTTCAAATCGTCGGACTGTATTTACGAATAATAGTCGCGCTAGGAATTGATATTGCGGAATAATTTACTGCAAATAAATCGTGTGTAACTTGTGCTGAATTGCCACCGTAAAATTGTTTTACAATCCTCGGTCCCATAATATTTCATTTTTCTTTTTATCAAATCAATCAGATTTGTTATGATGTAGGGGGCTCACTGAATGGTGCTGAACTCGATCCCGCCCCTCTCCCCTAGAGTGTGTGTGGGGGGGGACAACTTTGAAAGCTTAAATAGGAACCCCCATTTTGTATTGCAGATTCGGATTCTACGCCGTCAATTATGTAGTTTTTGTTTGAAACTTTTTTCGATTCGTAACAGATTGCGCTGTAACCGCAAAAAAAAAAACATGATTGTGAACGTCTAGAAAAAATACACAAAAAATTGAAGCAAGCAAAAATGATTTTCTGTTTTTTTAATTTTTAAATAATTTGGTATGTAATTATTTGCAATATCTTTGTTTTGGAATTCTCCTTATTAGTTTTGCATATCCGTAAATTTATTACTTATAAATTTTCCCTTTTTTACCATCCGATAAAATTCCTAAAATATGCTAAGAGTTTTATATTAAGGTAATTAGTCGCAGCTATAGCAATCTTAAATTACCAACTTTTCCGTCAGAAATCTATTAACTATCTGCTTTTCTAACCGTGATAAATGGTAATCGTTTTCTATAAAATACTCAAACTATATTTGTATTTAGGTTATGCACATGTTTGAAAAGTCTGACTAATGTATCAAGCTCGGCAAAGTTAGTGTTACACATAAAACAAAGCATATTACAACTACTTTAACGGTCACACACACGCAAAATGTTAAATATCCACTTATTGTTGATTACATATAAAGCTAGGTTAGGTAATTTGAGTATTTAATAATAATTACGTATTTAATAAGTTTTCAAGTGGGATTAAGAAATAAAAGAAAAGGGAGTGTACTAAATACCTTAATTTTGCTTGTAATAACACTAAACACACTACGTTTATAAATGCAAACAGATAAAATACGTTGCAGAAAAGATGCATTTATGCCTGGGCAGAAGGGACTATGAAGAATGTGAATCTGAAGTTCGGAAGAAACAATTGCATACGCTACACCTGCAGAGAAAGCATAAAACATAGTATGTGTTAGAGTTAAATGATTGGAAACAATCAATACCGTTATAAATTCATTTTTTAATACAATTAACTCAGTTTTAAAAATACATTATACCTCATAGAAATAATAAAATATTTAATTTATTAATAACAAACTACTTTAAATTAACAAACTACTTAATAATTTCTTTTTCTAATAAGTAATAAACTTTATTTTAATGATACAATAAACTTACTTTTTCAGCGTGACCGTCAATAAACAAAATTGTTCAATATAATAAAAAAATTATCCATACAATATATCTTTTTCTTATTTTAATAAACCTAACTTACAATTGCAAGTTTTAATTAATGCAAAAGTGCTTACAACCTTGGTATTTCTGCTTATATAACCCAATATTTTAAATAATTACATATTTCTAACACATATTCACTAAACGTCAGTCAAACAGAATGCCTAAGTCCTTAAACAATTCACAATGTTCATTATTTACGTCATTTAAACTATAAGGAAATATAATAGTAGTTTGCCTCCCACCAAATGTTATTACTTTATATTTATTTATATTTAATGAGTAGGCAGTTACGCTCACTCCAACAACAAATGGCTGCTCATAAACGCACTCCGTCTAGTATGCTTATAACTTTATTGTAACATCAAATTAGAAAAACATTGTTATGAAATTTTCATTCTAAAAACTTTGTAACAGGAGAGGGACTTGGTTTGCGAGGTAAATTTGTCAAGCAATGGCAAAACAAAACTAATTTTCTTTAAATGCTTATCTATTATCAGGAGATAAGGAAATGGCGCCAAATAAATTTTCCCAAATTCCACTGCAGTTCGTTACATTCCCTAGCTACCCTTCTGTGAATGGCACTTTGCCATGTTCTCGAAAATCTGACATTATGACGTCTTTTGATTCCAGGTGCTACTTACGGTACCGGCATAACAGCCATTAAATTGACTGCCTTGGGTAGACCGCAGCTTTTGGTGAGTTTCTTCCATTAAATGAATTGACATCAACCATTGAGTGAAGGTAATGTAAAGAGACGCAATCGTAGACGCACTTGTGAAACCGAAAAGGGAAAGGGGCGCTCTATATCTTATGGAATCTGAAATTCTCCGATCCTATGTCAGTCTCACTTGGACTTGCAGATTGGTAACACCACTTATTTTCAACTCCTAAAAAAGACCGCAAACCTACTAAAAACAGATATATTGAAATGAGTTTGGTACAATGGAAGCGTTTGAAACGCGAATTACATGAATGCTGTTTTGTCGGAAATAATTAAAATATTCTCCTTTTCTATGATCATTCTGTATATTATTTTGTTTTTGATGTTTTTGTTAATTTTTATGCATTTAGGATTTGCGAAAATTGTACCCCGGTACTCACATAATAAAATTCAAATTTCCCGCAATTATTTTGAGTAACGCCGAAGCTGAGTTATGAAATTACTTAGGTTTCGTAGTGGTAATCAAATTTAAATTTCCCGCCATTTTTTTTAGTGAATTTAACGTAAATTTATTTGTAATGTTTGGATTTATTAAATAAGAAAGTTAGGTAACTTTAAATACTGTTTACTTTTTATCCGACGTACATGCCTGCAAGTGCATCAGAGAGACAGGGATATACACACAAAAAAATAATTACCCAATTTGAATATAAATGCATCACATTGAATATAACATAACTTCCTATATAAGCAAGAAGATGATGTATTTATATTGCGAATAAAATTTGTTCAGTTTTTCAAACCCGTGAATTTGTTAAACGGAAAAATCTTTTAGTTCAAATTTAATCAATATACTAAAATCATTATGAACGTATAATATTTTCACCATAAAAATAATTATTTTAGGTTTGAGTAAATAGATTTTCTCAACTGGGAAACTATCATATTTATGCCTTAATAGTTTATGTACATTTGATAGAAGTATATAAAAGTATTATTTGAAGTATTGCCATTATTTGCTTCCAAAATATAAGTATATTGAAATGATAATACTTACCTGCTTAATCTAAGCATTTCTATTATTCAAGGGTGATAATTATCTACTAATTTTGTGTCTGTAACACCAAAAAACCTCGGTAGGGGAAAATTAATAAATAAAGAAATGTTATGTAATTAAATAAATTTACTGTCATACTTACTATAGTTTTATAATGTTTGGGAGAAGGTAGCGTATCGGGGTACTCCAGGAGTGCGCACGGGATATTGATGTGTAGAGGTATAGATGTTATGCGTATCCGTCGTTACGACCGGCGTTCTCGGGATACTTCTCACTCAATGCCTGGGCCTGGTATCTAGTCGGCGTTGGCTATATAATATCAATCAGTATAATAATTTGCTGGTATTACCTATTGAAAACTAATAACTAGTAAATACCTGTATACGTTTGTTGATATACACACCTAATCCCTTAAATCCCCTAAATCCCTTAATCTTTATTTTTATTTTATATGTATGTGTATGTATTTTTTAACTTTGACCATTGTACAATGTACAAGATAAAAAATTTCGACAATGTATGTAATGGTTAAATTGCACAAAATAAACTTAAACAATAAACAATAAACCTACCATGCTCATATATTATCGACACAATGGCGCTGACTCTAAGAATTATTTCAAAATTTTTTAAACCAGTAATCCTTTAATATTAGATAACACGTACGTACTTACCTTCGAATATTTTAATGGTAGCATCTGTGCATCAGCCCCATTCCACCCCATTCTCTAAGTAATTGTGGAACGGCTGGGGTATCCATTTAGATTTACTTACACTCACAACCAACAACATTGTTCGCTGGTCAATCAAAAAGTAACGCCAAGTAAGGCGTATGTATATGCAAAACCCCCTAAATTCTCCTAAAAAAGAGGGAACCAATGACAGATAAGTTTTAGTGCAATAAATGGTGGGGTAAAATTCGTTTCAAATGTTTCAATATTACGGCAATTTCAATTTGATATTTCATGTTTTCAGTACAAAACATTTAATAATTTTATATAGTAATTCATTATACCAAACGTATAAGGGATTTTATTTCGAATCTACAGACTTTCTCACTATGATTCCATAGATTTATTCCTTACAACAATAACAATGTTCATTTAGAGGAAGTATACTTCAATGTAAATATTTATGCCATTTGTTCTAAGAGTATATTGTGTTTTCAGAGAATTTACTCTTATGTTCTAACCAACAAGATTTAGTTCATTTAAATATACAGGGTTGGGATAAAGTATGGAACCAATCAAATAACTTTAAAACGGAGAGGATGATGTTGATGAAACTTTGCAATATAGTGTCACGAAATATATATATACATCTAATTTCGATTTTGTTGTTGTGACTGTACTTCCGTTCAACCGAAGTTCTCTTATTTTTATTTAATTAAACACACCCTGTATATTTTTGCAGATTATAATAGACCTTGTTTTTGCGAATTCGACCATACTGGTTTTAGCACCATTATCTGTAAATAATGGAGAGATAGAACACTCCACATTTACTAAACAATTAATTTTATTTATCGTAAATTATTAACAAAATGGTAGTCATCATATAAACGAACTCATTTAAAATGTTCAAAATGCTCGCCGTTTACTTCCTGACAATATGCAAGTCTTCTACGAAATTCCTGAGTTACCTTTTCCAAAAACTGAATCCTCTACGTCCAATCCATCGATTTGAGAAAATACCCAAAAAGTTCCTAACTTGCCTATCATAGTGGGGAGGTGCTCCATCCTGTTGAAACCAAAAACTTTGAGGCAACTCCCCATTGCGTTGAAGTGCAGGAATAATGTGGTTTCTCAGTAGATCCAAATACTTTTATCCACTTAAGTTTCCTTCTATAAAAAATGGGCCTATAAGCCTGTTTCCAACAATTCCTATCCAGACATTCAACTTTTGAGGATGTTGAGTATGGGCTTCATGGAGCCAGTGAGGATTCTCATTGGACCAGCACCTGGAATTATGGCGATTGATTGTTTCATTCAAACAGAAAGTTGCTTCGTCAGAAAATAACATATTAGTTGCAAAATGTTCGTCTGCATTACAAAATTCCATCATTCTTTCGCAAAACTCCAGGCGTCGGTCAAAATCATCATCTGACAGTTCTTGAAGTAGGTGTATTTTATACGGATGGAACTTTTCTCTCTTCAATATTTTTTCCGACAGAACGACGATTTATACCATGGTTTAGTGCTAAAGTTGTGGTAGTAGTTTGAGGTGATTTTTCTAATTCAATAGCAATGTTTTCTCTAACAACTGCGTTAATTACGGTCTGTGGTCTGCCTGTTTTTGGTGAATTTTTTACCTTTCCAGTCATACTAAAACGTTTTAGTGTTTTAGTGACAGCTGAACGTGTTATAGGAGTTCTTTCGGGATGCAAATCATTAAAAAGGTGACACACTTCTTCATGAGTTCTAACGCGATCGCCAAACCTGATCATCATTAAAATTTCAATACGCTCTCTTTCATTTAAACGCACCATTTTCATGCATACAATTAGTAATTTGATGGACGTGAATTAAATAAACTTGACAGTTTGTCAACAGTTACCTACTAATTGGTAATACCTTTTGTTTGTTTGTTGCTGGGCAAAGTTTCGGGTTGTGACCGACATCTATGGACTTATTGTATCATCCGCACTGACATTTTGCCGAACTAATTATCTCTCCATTATTTACAAATAATGGTGCTAAAACCAGTATGGTCGAATTCGCAAAAACAAGGTCTATTATAATCTGCAAAAATATATAGGGTGTTCCATTTAAATAAAAAAAAAATAGAGGGTACTTCCGGTTGAACCGGAATTACAGTCAAAACAACAAAATCAACATCACATGTATTATATTTCCTTACACTTATCTGCAAAGTTTCGTCAATACCATCCTCTTCGTTTTAAAGATATTTGCTTGGTTTCATACTTTATCCCAAGCCTGTATATTAAGTTTCGATTTCTAAATTAATAAAAATATTCAGAATGATTATAGATTTTTTTGTGTGCAGCGTAGTGGAAAAAACATTGTTTAACACTAGTTTAATTATTGGCGTGACGTAGAGTGCCGGAGGTATAGAGAGAATAGAAAAGGATGCATGTATGGTGCGATTCCTCCGGTTTGGTTGCGTCTATTTACAATTCCTTCACTCAACGCATTAACGATATATGGCTTATATTTCTGGGCAATATTTTGTTTTTGTATTACAGCTACAATTGTCTGAAGTAATTATGCGCTGCCGTAAGTACATGACGGAGATGGTAGGTGGTGAGGGTAACGTGCTCTCTCACCACATGACGCGGCAGGATCTAGAGGAAAAAATCAGGGCGGCGAAGATCACGGATCAGGTCTCGGTGCAGAAATTCTTAGATAACCTCACTTCAGATAGCAAAGGGTAAGGGCACAGAAATGACTATGCTGGATGATGAAAAAAAGTGTACAATGATTATTTTTTTTTTTGAAAAAAAAAAGAATTCTAATATATGGAATCAATTAAGCTTTTATGATGTTTTTCTCGTACTTCAGTGATCTGTAAGCTGATGCTGATGTTTTTTTATGGTGTTCTAGAACTGAAGGTGGAGATGGGATGTGAGTATTTTGTATACATCCTGTTCACAACGAAAAAATCGGGCCCGCTTGGATGTTCTGCCCTATTATTTAACTTTTTTCAGGCTTGTTTCCCATATCTCAAAGTCTAATCATAATCTTTCCATTAATAAAAGTTACTAGGTTACGCTTTTATATCTATTTATTATATAGATGGCATCACTTAGGTTCTTACCTTGTGACGAATCGGGATCTTCCACGAGAGGGCTAAAAAATAACTAAAAGTACTTCGTTAGAAAGTCAATAGAAACTCATGAAGTGCGAATACAAATACTTACAAGGGAACACCGGCGGGTGTCCCCCTCCGATTTCGATGAAACTTAACAGTTAGGAAGAGTACCTTAAAATAAGAGACACGTATTTTTTTTTATCAGCGTATCCGCACGATTTTGGGTAAGCCCCTCCAAAGTTTGGACGATTTTTCAATTTTTGCAATATTTCCTAATTAATAACAGATATACAATTTTCTTCTTAACATAATTTCCAGCATATTGCATGGCCCTAAGGGTGGCGTCGTCCGTATTCGCAAAAAGTTAATAACGGGGGACGGGTACCCCGTACCCCCCATTTTTATTTATTTTCTCTTTTTCTTATTCATCAAAAGAAGGCCGATTTACATAGAATACGATGATGTATAACAAGTTTAGAAAATTAATAATTGTAAAAATAGAAAAACAATAATAAAGCTCAAAATTAATAAACTTGTCTATTGATATAAATCAAATGAACTATAAAGAAATAAGTTTTTATCCTTAACATAATTTCAGCATAAACATGGTCTCAAGGTAGATATCTTCATAAAAAGCTAATAACGGGGGACGGGATACCCATACCCCCGCATTTTTATAATATAAGGTTATTCATTATTCATAAAAAAAGATCGCTTTTACATAGAAAACGTGATGTTAATAATAATTTAGAAAAATTAATAATAGTATAATAAACTCAAAAAAATATATGTACGTGTCTATTGTGATGTTTTTCTCTCGAATACCGGGCCAAAGAGTGTCCTTTTGGATTGATTCTTGAGTGGGCATTGTGTGCCGAACTTCAGCAATTAGTGCCGAAAGACAAAACTTTAAAATTTTAAATATGCCAAAAAAAACGACAGCGATGGTACAACCTCTAGATGTAGATATATGGTTTTAGACTGTGGAAAAAATTTGTTAGAACTTTTTCGGATATAGTGATTTCTTATGAACTGCGACATAGATTTACATCAGAGAAATAATATTATTAAGTTGCAATCCCTAACCCATACAGTTTTCTTCCCCAGAAGTTTTCGACGTATTCAAGTACTCGTGGATAAGAGTGGATACAGTGAGGGAAAGACCTGGGCCCCTTAATATCCTGTAGAGTTTTGTTTAAACAAAGATGCGCATCACACACCCTTGTGTAGTATTTGCAATAAACCAGCTATTGGCGGTATTTCATGGTGCAAACAAAATCTGTGTTTTAAACACTTTTACAACAGACTATCACTACTTAATACTTATATAGCTTAATTAATGTATGTATATTAATCTTGTTCGCTTATTGCAATACATATATACCAATAATCGCATTACAGTATGTCATGTATTTAAACATTTATAAGCATAATGTTGTTCTAATTCTTTCTATTGTTCCCGAATGTATAATCGTTACAACACATTAGTTATATTTATGCTCCATTGAATACTTACATTGTACACCTACATTGCACAGAAAAACTTGAAATAAATTAAAAATATATATGTATGTATATTTAATCCTTCGTCCTGTGTAGCAAATTTGTTCATATATACGCACTAAAGATTATGGTATTCTAAGAATGAATAACATTTATTAAGGAAATTATAAAACGCAGTCACTAACTGCAGTTGATAAAACGATTTATATTGCTACCACCGATAAAAGTTCGTATAGTATATAGTGTAAGTTATAGGCATAGAAAGGTTTGACCATAGCTTGTCGAGTAATACATTCTAAATAAAAAGTATTTAAGTAAGGAGAGCAGCGGAGTAACGATAAACAAATAATTGTGTTAATGTACTATATTATTATTATTACAATTATTTTATAATTAATCCTCCAAAATTTATTACCATTGTTTCTATGTAAAAGCGATCTTTTTTGATGAAATAAATGAATAACTTATTATTAAAAAAATGCGGGGGTAAGGGTACCCGTCCCCGTTATTAGCTTTTTATGAAGATATCTACCTTGAAACCATGTATTATGCTGGGAAACTATGTTAAGGATAAAAACTTATTTCTGTAATAGTTCATTTGATTTATATCAATAGACAAGTTTATTAATTTTGAAGCTTTATTATTATTTTTCTATTTTTACAATTATAAATTTTCAAACTTGTTATACATCAATCGTATTTTATGTAAAATCGGCCTTCTTTTGATGAATAAGAGAAAGAAAAAAATGTAAAAAAAGGGGGTACGGGTACCCCGTCCCCCGTATTAACTTTTTGCGAATACGGACGACGCCACCCTTAGGCCATGCAATATGCTGCAAATTATGTTAAGAAAGAAAATTTAATATCTGTTATAATTTAGGAAAATATTTGCAAAAATGGAAAAATCGTCCAAACTTGGAGGGGCTGTACCCCAAAATCGTGCGGATACGCCGATAAAAAAAAATACGTGTCTCCTATTTTAAGGTACTCTTTCGATCTGTTAAGTTTCATCGAAATCGGAGGGGGACACCCGCCGGTGTTCCCTTGTTAGTTGGTAATAAGCTGTCAAACAGTAAATACATTTAAATTTTCGTAGTTTTAATTTAATTTTTTTATGCATATTATCCTAAAAACGGATCACATTCTCTATAGAGCGCAGAGGAATCAAATGGTTTATTTTTAAAGTTTTATTTATAATCGGTTGCATACATTGGCAAATATAAACACATGGATTTGTCAAGACGAGAAAAAGTAATTTATATTTGCAACACTTTTTTTGGCGTAACTATTTATACGTAGCACTTTACTTTTTTACAGTGCGACATTAAATTTAATTCCAAAAATATGTAGGTGTATGTAGAAATGACGATGACTTCCTAAAATGAACATTTAGAAAAAAAATCCAAAAACACGTAACTTTATTTTTTCATGTAGGTAGTTTAAAGACTAAAAAAAAAGAAAAAATGTACAAGAGTAGGGGTGAGAAAAATAGCATTTTTAACCCCCTAACTAGTTCGTGGGTGAGTCACAGTTCTTTTTTCAAATTAAAATGTACGGCAGCTAACAAGGCAAGATTGATCTTTACGCGATCTCGATATCTCTTCTCGTTTCTGAGATATTGTAAAAAATGTGTTTTTAGGAGAAACTTTGAGCTCCCATTACACCACCCAGAACCAAATATGGGACGCTAAAATAAAATACGTGTCAAATATTTCTCGGCGTTCTACATTTCTACCAAATTTTATCAAAATCGGAAAGATCGACTTAGGTGCCATTCCTTGCGATACTGGGAATTAATTGTAATATACAGGTTGGGCCACCACGTTCGCGTCGGTTTATATACGAAAAATGGCAACATATTTTCAATTTTTGTCTATTAAGGGTTATACAGGTTCAGAAGGACCACATTTCCAAATTATTTTGAAGTATACAGAGTGACTCAAAGAAAAGTTACACACCAAAGTTGTGAAAAATTAAATGGAACACCCTGTATATTATGGCATATTTTGATAGTACAGACTAAATAAAGATAAGTTGGTGTTAGGTTTCTTATGCCTAACTCAACTCGTTTACGAGATAATTAACTATTCTTCAAAATGTAGACTAAAATTGAAGAGACATACCTGTCATGCATATTTAAGCTAGATATTTTAAACTGTATTTATTTTTTAACTAAAGCATTAAGGCCGTCGGACACGATATCAAATTTTATGTTAAATTTAGTGCATAATTAGTGATGAAATTTAGTTTAGTTGTTTTTATAATAAATTGTATGCGCATGTCACAGTTGCGTCCGACACGATTAATAATTGAGTATGAAATTTTGTATTAACGCAATGCGCACCAAATATCAAAACGACAGCTGTCAATCGTATCTGGCAAGTGACGGTAAATGAGGTTATATTGTTTCCTTTAACAATTTTTTCATATTTATATTATACAAAATGCCGTGCAAAAATAATTGCGTCGGTAATAGCAATAATGATGATGAAGTGCACATTATCGAGAAGAAAATATGCAGCACAGCAAAAGAGAAAAAACTGTAAACTTTTCGGTCTCATAGGTTACGTTATGTTCATTATGTCACGTTATGTTTAATAAAATGCACTATCAACTTAAATGCATTTTGCGGGCGCAATTTGAGAATACATATTATGCATTTTTTAGAACAGGTTTTTAAAAAATTAGTTCAAATATTAATTCATACTAAATTAAGACAAAAATCCTGTCTGATCCATACTAAATTTAGTATTAAATTTTTTGTACAAAATTGTGTACATAATTTAGCATCATGTCCGACGGCCTTTAGACTTGATAATAAAATAAAAGTAATGTAAAAAAATTATACAGGGTGAATAAAAACATACTTTTAATTTTCGCTATATTTAAAGGCAAGTAACTTTCTTATTTTAAATGGAACAACCTGTATTTATTACCTTATTTAGATTCTAATTTTAACGGTCCTAAAGGTTGTATTAATGTTCCTATACCTATCTCTTATAGTTTCTTAGTAATTATAATTTCTTTGTTCAAATATTAATTCTCTTAGCCATTATTTTTTTTAAGTAGGCTTGGACAAAACTGCTGTTATTATTCAACATAGATAGACGATTAAGTGCTTATTCTGTAAGGGATATGTTAAATTTAACGAGCGGTTAAAATTTTGACGGCCGTCAAAACGAAAATGGTATTCTGTACAGTATGTGGGTGGTTAATTTTTAACCGGGGTCGTTAAAACAAGCCGTCAAAACGTTATTTTTGAAGACTTGTCAAGAGGTGCTGTTAAAAACATTCTAACCTTTTTGTTTAGTATTGCCTATAAGAATTACTTAACAAAATCATGGCTTTGGACGGTCTAATTCATTTAATAGTAGTGGAAAATCAGGAAAATCGTAGACGCATGTAAGAAATCAAGTTTAAAGAAAATTGTGTAATATACAATATGCAATGGTTTTAGCCGAGAAAACACGACATTACAGAGGCAACTTCGGGATCATAGTAATCCATTCGAGTTATCAGAAAGGACTTTCCTGAAGTTGTTTCGGCTAAATAAAATATCTTCTCAGCAATTAATAAACGATGTGTCTCCTCACCTACACCACTCAATGCGATTGATAAAAGTACCAGTATATTTACGTGTGCTCATTGCGCTCAACTTTTTTGGCCAAGGGAGTTACCAATTAAGTATCGAGCATGGATTTTGTTTTTCTGTGAGTCAACCAGTAGTAATAAGTACGATAATTAGCGACGTATCAGACGCTTTGTCAAACGTATTGCTAAATGAATGGATTAAATTTCCAATTAGTCCTAAATGCTAAAGAATAGATTCAGGTGTTTACATGGACATAGAGCATTGCATTACAATCCAGTAAAAGCTTCAAAAAATATATACAGTTGTGCTATAACTATACTATATGTGCCTTCATTTTAATGTACCCCTTCCAAATGAAGAAATAGTATACTTGCCACCTGTACTTAATCAACCCAATCCACCGCAGAATGAATATCATAATGTGGATGTTCGGCGAAGAGATCAGTTACTTGCACAATTTTAATTATAACACAATATATACTTATTGTTTATTATATTTATTATTTGTTTCTTATCATAATAAACATAATGTTAAAATAAATGTTGTATTCTTTAAAAAAAAATAAGAAAACAGTATATAAATTTTTTAAAACAAACAAGATTCTAAAACTCAAAGAAACAAAAGAAAATTCTAATCTTAATAATTCTAAATCTAAAAAAATATAACAACAAACATAAAACTGTGACGCTTTCGTAATTGACGTATATTGACATGTTTGGCGCGAACAGCTATTATAAATTCTTCGATATTTTAGATCAAATGGTCCCTTTCACTGTGGCATTCGCACTACAAACACCGAATATCACCGAACCGTTTAACGGGCCCGTTAAAAATGACGTATTTAACCCAACCGCTAATTTAGTTACTATAGAATACCAATTTTGGCTTATACACAAAATTTAACCCCCCTTTAAAATTAACGTGTTGGCTTCCAGAATAGACACTTAATCAGCCTAATTTTTCAATTGGCTTTTCCTGCATACTAATTAAAAGTCATAACTAAGTAAATTTCAAAAATTCAAGAGACCATCAAAAAAGGTATGAACCTATCACGTGCTTTCCAACTATTCCGCCCCACACATTAACAGACCATCCATGTTGACGATTTAAGGTTATAAAGAAATTGGGATTCTCGTCACTGTATTAATGAAAATTATGGCTATTTACTAATCCGTTGTTATTAAAAATAGACTCATCCGAAAATAACACATAATCGCGAAAATTTGCGTCATCTAACTTTTCTAGAATCCATAAACAAAATTCAAGCCACCGATCATAATCTACTTTCAAAAGTTCTTGATGTAGTTGTATGTGGTATGGCTAGAATTTGTTCATCTTTATAATTCTTCTTCTTTGATTTATTTTTCGCTGACTTGTATGCGGATTTTCAGCAAGAGATCCGATAACTAAAATATTATTTCCTTCATTTCTGGTAACCGGTTTTTGTCATTCTGTTTTCTTATAAGACACGCTTCCTGTACTTTGAAAAACTTGCAGCAAATTTTCTAAAGAACGCTTATCGGGATGGTGTCTGTTAGAATATTTTTGCGCATAAATCCTTGATGCTAGCAAACAATTTTCTTCACACTGTCAAATGACTTTTGTGTATAATGAATAATAGCGACACTTTTGTCTAAGCCTACTTTTGAAACAAAGGATAGAATTAATATTTGAAATAGAAAATTCTAAATTACTAAGAAACTATAAGAGATAGGTATAGGAAGCATTAATACAATCTTAAAGACCGTTAAAATTAGAATCTAAATAAGGTAATAAATACAGGGTGTTCAATTTAAAATAAGAAAGTTACTTGCCTTTAAAGATAGCGAAAATTAAAAGTATGTTTCTGTTCACCCTGTATATTTTTTGCATTATATTTATTTTATTATCAAGTCTAATGCTTTAGTTAAAAAATAAATACAGCTTAAAATATCTAGCTTAAATATGCATGACAGACATGCCTCTTAACTGTTGATCTACATTTTGAAGAATAGTTAATTATCTCGTAAACGAGTTGAGTTAGGCATAAGAAACCTAACACCAACTTATCTTTATTTGGTCTGTACTATCAAAATATGTCATAATATACATGGCGTTCCATTTAATTTTTCACAACTTTGGTGTGTAACTTTTCTTTGAGTCACTCTGTATACTTCAAAATAATTTTTAAATATGGGCCTTGAACCTGCGTAACCCTTAATAAACAAAAATTGAAAATATGTTGCCATTTTTCGTATATAAACCGACGCGAATGTGGTGGCCCAGCCTGTATATTAGGTATAATTTGTATAATGCCAATAAATTGATATTATTATGATCATTATATAATGTACTCTATGGATAAGCCTCGGTTTAGCGAAATTGAAAGGAGTAATTGAATTTCTTCGATTTTGGCAATGAAGTTATATTTAAATTTTGAAAAATAACCTCACATTTTATAAAAATTTTATTCAATTATTCCCTAATGTTCTCCTCGTGGAAGATCTCGCATTCTCTTCTAAACAAAATTATCTAGCCCTTTTTGCCGCATCTGCGACACGGCAATTATACCTCAAAGAAAGTGAGAAAATACCATAAATACGATTCTCTTTTTGGACATCGCCCGTGATTATATCCGAATGACGCTTCAATTTTGAGTACGCTAGCAGTAGATTAACAATACTGAGAGAGAGGTTATTGGAATCTTCCGGCTTTCGTATTTTATACCGTGCAAGGGATGTGGTAAAAATCTGGAAACTAATCTAACGGAATGAAACGGTGACTGGTGACTTGTAGTTTTTTTCCCCTTTCTCCAGATCTTTACGCAACCACTGTGTCTATATGTGCTGAAGCTTCTCGTACAATCTTTCGCCATAACACTTTGATAATCTCTTTTCTTCGCAGTATCCTTCACTTGTTCCCCTGGTCCGGTATTATAGACGAGAACCAGGAGCTTAGCAACACTTTTAGGGTACCTGATTTGAAGAGCGGGAGAATGGTGAGACTGATCACTCAGCTATCGTCCAAAGAGGAGGAGATGTTCAGGAACATGATAAGAAGACTTAATACAATCGTTAGGGTGAGTACGAAACATGGCCACTGGCAAATCAACGCGCAAAGTGATGCTAATGGTTTTGCAATACTTTAGGCGGCACAAGAAATGGACGTCAGGGTAATGGTCGACGCGGAACAGACCTACTTCCAACCGGGCATCTCTCGTATTACGTTGGAATTCATGAGAAAGTACAATAAGGACAAGGCTATCGTCTTCAACACTTACCAGTGCTACCTGAGGGAGGCCTTCAATGAAGTTTCGACGGATTTGGAGCAGGCCAAACGTCAGAACTTCTACTTCGGGGCGAAATTAGTAAGAGGAGCTTATCTGGAGCAGGTAGGCTTGGATTGAATTTAACTATTTTTTGTTTTTAGATCTTTTTTTCTGATCAGTATTTTAAGGGGGAAAGTAGACCGTGTTTACCTTTTTCGTCACCATGAACTAACACTCATGACAACACTCATTCACTCTCTCAAAATCGTACAACGCAGTCGTATAAACAATCGACAATATTCAATAGAATCCGCATTAAAACAAACTAGCGAACACTAGACTAAATAATTAATGAATGGAATAATTAAAAAAAAAAACTTAATACTCAATTAACTAAATCATACAATAACTCTTTAATTAAATTTAAACAAAATAAACATATCAAAATTGATGAAAAATCTAGGTAGCACTGAACAACTAGCTCGGAGAAAAAGAAAAACAGATTCAAAAAATTGCAAAACTCAAATACACTTAGCAAACATGTATTGCCTATACCACAACTGTCCACAAAATATCAAATTTTTTGCTCTTGTAAACATGTCATTCACATCATCACTTCAAGAACTTTCTGCTCATTTTAGATTTCATTAACGTTTACTCACTGCGTTCAGTTTTATGTATGATAATAGTGACAATAATCATTGTATATAGTGATCCTAAATGCTTTTTACTCAATTCCTCCTGCTATATACTTAAAATAACTTTTTTAAAATAAGATTTAAATACCATGGGCCGTATTATTTTCCCTTTATTAAACCTTAAAGACTGTGTTTAAAATTTTAACGAATTTTATTAAATTTTTGTTATTATTTTCCCTTGTCTAACGAATTAGAGAATGTTATTAAAATCTAATAAAAATAATATTTTAAACAATAGAAAGCATTCTTTAAAATATTATTTAATTTACCAATTGCCTAAATAATAAATTACTGACAGTTAATATGTGGAGATATGTCCAGGATATGTTGGATGAAATTGAGTTTACGTGATATAGATAATAATTAGAGGTTGATGACAATCTATGATCAAGTCATCTTTTTCTTCTATTACATTATAGGGCTCAGAGATTTTTGAGAGGTTCGTAGTATTTAATTTATCACGAACAAGAGTTCAAAAGTAATGCTTTTCATCTTCAGAAAAGCTCTTTGCTCTTCCCCTTTTACTTTTTCTAGACGTGGTTTTATTTCATATTATTATTATTCTTCATCTTAATATTTAAGCGTTAATTATTACTTACTGCATAATTAGTGTAAAGTTCAGATGTAACTAAAATTCGATGCAAACACACAAAACGATAGCATTAATTAAATCCCAAATTCGTCAGTAAGTTTGTTCGCGTCGCATGCACATTGCACTTATGGCACTTTTAGAGATTTTGTATGCAAAAAGTTCATAATAGTGCAAATAGTTCATGCGACGCGAACAAACTTTATATCTGTCATACCTGTCATTTGACATAAATAATTGACAACAGACTAATAGATGTATAGAAAAGTCATTGATATTTACTATGTTGTCACGTTTAGTTTTTCTAAGTAATTATTTTGTTAAAAATAATTTAAGAAAATAATAAACCATTATTTAAAATGTTCATTAAGACATTGATTAAGTTCCGAACAGTTATTTAGTTAAACAAAGGTTAAATAATTTTTAAAATAAGAGAAAATAATACCGCCCAATATGATCAATTAAATTTGCCCTCTAGGACGCCATGAATGTTGGTATTGGTTTATTAACACTCAAGAATGTTTACAATACATCATAAAGGTTTTATTATCGAATCCCACTTTAGAAATGGTATAAAATTATAAAATGTAGAATCTTTGCAGCCATGTTTAGAAGTTCAGGCAGGATTTCTAAATTTTCCAATAACATATGACAGTTTGCGGAAATTGATACAAGAATAATAAAACGGATAATCGAAAATATATGTAGCAGATACTGAGGAGCGAATAACTCAATCACCTAAGAAATCGATTCGTAAGCTTTCACAGCTCAACACAACTTTCATATGGAATATGCTATACAATCCTTAAAAACGATCTCCAAAAAATTCCATACAAGTTTCATTGCATCCAAGAGTTCTTACTCATTGATTCACGTAAATTGATTTAATTACTGCCAATGGTTTTTCGGGCACGATGAATACGACGACGTTCTTGACAAATCGTTTTTCTTGGCTGAAGCACATGAATTTCTCGAAACACCCTGGCATTCTCCAAAAATGGGCGTTTGTTTGACTTGCTGTTTCTCGCAGGCGGATTATTGGTCCAATATTCTTTAATAATACCATGAATGCTGAACGATGTCTTATATTTATTACAACCATTTTTAAATCAATTACATGATGCTGAACTCCACGGGGGATATTTCCAGTAAGATAATGCAGCACCCCATAAGATCGTTGAAATGATAGAGTTATTGTATGGATCCTTTGAGAATAGGATAGTACACTTTTCACCACGATCTCCAGATTTGATGATTATGGATGGCATTTCATGTATTCACACCTAGAAAAATAAAGTACACTGGAAAAAGAGATTGCATTAAATGAAAAGTTTTATTATTTAACTTTTGTTCCACGAAAAGAAAACCTTTTCTCAGAAAAGTGTTTATTTTAACTGAAAGTAGTGTGCTGTTTTGCCGAAAGAGTATTTTTTGTAAGTATATTGCTTTTCGACTGAAAGTAACCGTAATAATATTGAAAGATCTATAGTTTTGATTAATTATTTATAAATATCGTTATAATTTTGTTTAATTAAGACAATCACACCTATACCTCATTAGTATTGTTCAAATTATTATGTAAATATTTAACAAACACACTTATTTTAGTTTCTTTGAGTACGATATTCATTTATGATTTATTAAATGTATTTTAAAGGTAAAAAAAAGCTGGATGTTTTTGCGTTTATTTGCGTGGACACGCCATAAAAATATTGTAGTTAAATTAATTAATATTCAGGCGGCAGTTTCAAATAAATCTACTAACCAATTATTTGTTTGATTGAATGCAGGAATATTTTTTAGTATTGCTAAATCATCGTAGATAATTTAGTTAACTGTACCAAATGCTTGAAAAATGGGTGAAAACAACAGAGTGCGCTTTTTCCGTGTATAATAGTTTTAAAACTTCAACATCTATAAGCGCTGTAAGGTTCCATTGCTTAAAGTAAATCAGCATTATAACGTGAAAGATCAAATATATCTCGAAATTTCTTTAACTTTGCGCGGACACAATAAATTCGATTTATTTGTTCATCTAATTGTTGGTGTGTTCGTGAGAGCTGTATGCCATGTGGGAATAATGAATAAAACTAAAATATATTCTCCGGACGTAAAAAGCACTCAAGCATTGAATACAGCAGTGCTATTGCATTTTCCGACTTTAAAACGTATTTAAATGATAGTATACCATGGTTTGGTCCACGACAAATAAACCATCAATCCGCTCTTTTGATTAGACAATTGACTGTTATATAATTCCAATAATACTTAAAAGAAACTGAATATGTGTTAGATATCCATAATAATAGTTAACAATATAATATGTAGATGTGTATTGTCCTTACAAAGAGAAGTTATAAAGACGGTTATAAAGTTTGTTAAGCAAAAACTAAGGTGCATTCTAATTTAATTACGATTACTCTTCGTTCCGAAAAGCATGTACTTTACGAATGAAAAATAGTCTTCCAGGAAGACAACAGCACATAATTTCAATTAAAATAAAACTTTTCTGAGAAAAAGGTAATTTATAAAGGGGCAGAAAATACTCCGCAGTTGTATGTATACGGACTGGAACCGAGTTACCAAAAGAGGAAGATAGAGCTGTACGCTGGAAAGTAAGAAAAGTAATAGCGCTAAAAATGCGAAAAACGCAGATCTAAACCGACCGGACGAATACTCCACATTAAAATTTCAATACTATTAAATATAAAGACACAAGTAAGATCAACCTCAGATTTTGGCCGGTAAAATTCTGTGTAACCCTTTCTTATTGAGAATGGCAACAAAATAAACAAATAAGTACAACAATTTTTCACATCAAACGTATGCTGTCTAACAAATAAAGTAGCTGAGAATAGGGTAATGCTCATTGGACATTTCACGATATACTGTTGATTTCCGAACATTGCTGACGTGCGATTCCATCCAAAATAACGTAAATTCCTAAACTACAAATGGCTGCGAAGCTACTGCCGGCCTCAAAGATAAGCATTGGAGATACTTACTCGAGCATAAGAACCTTCTCCAGCTATTTGTTTATATTTTTTTCGCGAACAAGGTTTTAACTTCTGCGAATTTTTTCATATTATTCACTTATTTTGAAGGTATAT